>JBCEWC010009742.1:0-18403 GCA_038996855.1 Solanum aculeatissimum
ACTTAGTGTGATCACAACTTAGTCAAACCCATACTTGTTCAAAATCATAGTCATAAACATGTTTGGGACTTAACCCATATCAAAACTTTCTTCATAAAACCATGAATCATGCATGCAATGCCATGAGGAACAATATGAATAACATAGGCAATGGAATTCAAACCTTAAATTCAAATCAAGAGTAGTTCGTGAGAAATTCAAGTCAAATTCACCTTTAAAAACATCATTTAGACAATACCCATGCATAAATCAAGAGTACAAGAACATGCATAACTTGATCATCATCAAACCATAAAACCTTCATGAAATTCAAACTCAAACCAACTTTAAATCACCTAATTTCTACAATACATAATCTCAATAAATTAAATACTTCAAAATTTAAAGAACCCTACCTTAATTAAAACTAGAAAATCAACTTTAAAGAGGAGGGCTCTTGGGTCTTCATGGATGAAAGGGAATCCATAAATCAAATCCACATACCTTACAATTGACCAAAGAAATTGAAGAATTAAACAAGCAAGGTGATCTTCCCCAACTTTCTTCAAGCTTTCTGCAATGGAGGTCAAGAGAATTTAGGAAATTTCAAAGTGTAATGGAGAGTGTTAGAATGGATGAAAAGGGGTTAGGGTTAGGTTAAGGGGGTTTAGGGGACCTTAGAAAGCCTAAAATGGGCATAGGAATTAATCAAATTATGAATTAACCATTAATGAAACGGAAAATTAACTATAACACAGTGTCACAAGGTTGGATTCAGGTGCCCGTCCAATGGTACACTGATGCCTTGGTCGCGTCTTCGTCTTGAAATCTCGGGGACTTTCTGGATCACTTCATGGAAGGGTGTCACAGGCCTTGCGGCTTCACACGGACCGTGTACTAGTACGTGGAGCCACACGGACCCCCTACACCGACCGTTTGGAGTCCCACGGACCGTGGGGTGGTACGTGGGACTTAAATTGGTATAGGGTTGGACCCTGACCACCTTGAACCCACTAGATAACCAAACGGACCCTAACATGGACCGTGGACCTTCACATGGTCCATGGTTTTGCCCTTGGACTATTTCCAGAACCTATTTCCAGCATCCTTCGAATTACGGGCAGTCTCACTGTTTTGGCCATAACTTTCTCATACAAACTCTGAATTGAGTGAAACTAGTTGCATTGCGAAGATAACGCAAAGAGCTTGTGGTTTGTGGGTTTCTGAATTACTATTTTAGGTGGAGTTTGAATGGAATTTTGGGGGTTTTTGGGAGTGTGTTTGCTGATGGTTTTGAGGTAGTTTTGGTGGTTGTTTAGGGGGGTCATTTCTCGATGGTTTGGTGGACTGTTTTCATAGTTTTCCAATGGGATTTTGGTAGGTTGGTAGCAGTTGTTAAATCTTGTGGTTTAGTGGTGGTTTGTTGCGGGTTTTGCTGTTTTGCGATGAATTTGGTGGTGGGTTTTTCTGGTGAGATTATGGTGGTGGAGGGCATCGTTTTGGGGCTGTTTTGTGAAGCGAAAAGAGTGGTTTGTGGTGGTGTTCCCACGGGAATCTAGAGACGGCAACTGGAAAACTGAGGTAAGGGAGGGAGGAAAGGGGTCATTTATGATTGTTTGAAGGAGTTCTGTTGTTTTTAGGTTATTGTTTGCTGCCATAGTGATGTCTAGGTGGTGGAAGCTCGACGGAAGAGATGATGAAGGGAGTTTGGGTGTCTAACTTAGTGGAATGATGGAAAGGTTTTTTGGAGGGTGACTGATCGGAGCTCCGGCGAAGAATTCACTGGAGAAGACAATGAACAGTAGAACCTAAAAAAAATCAAAAAAATTATTAAATTCTAATCTCAAAATTATTCACCCATGTCTATTAATGTAAGTAAAAGTTATATAAACACTTCAAAACTTAATGGACTAAAAATAAGCACCCAAATTGTGGGTCAATTAAATATATTTGTATAGATTTTTAGGCATATTTAGATAAATAATATATTATTTAACCTAAATTATAAGTTTTAACATAATTTTAACTCTTACCAAATATAATTATAGTTTTGTTATCAAAAATAACAAAGAAAAAGAGAAAGAGAAGGAGAAGGAGAAGGAGAAAGAGAAAGAAAAGAACAAGAGAAAAAACAAACCCAAGAAAGAGAAGAGAAGAAAGAAAAAGAGAAAGAGAAAGAGAAGGAGAAGGCGAAGGAGAAAGAGAAGAAGAGGACGGAAAGAAATAGAAGCCAGAAGAGAAGAAAGATAAAGAGAAGGGCAAGGAGAAAGAAAAAGAGAAGAAGAGTAAGAAAGAGAAGGAAGTTCTTGTAATTTATTGGTAAAATAGGCTATAAATCGTAATAAAAAGTACCCTAAAAAGAGTAATATTTGATATATAATGTATTATTTATGTAAATACTCCTAATTTTTATTTGTGTAAAAAACAATTATTAGATTGCACTAAAATTTAACATTAAACCAATTAAAATTCTTATATTTTAAAAAATAAGAGTAATCATAAAAAAATCTAAAATTTCCAAAAAGGTATTTTAAACTATTTTTAAAAAATAGCAACATAGAAAGTATGAATTTTTTAAAATGTTGGGCCAAAATTAGGTGTCAACTATTAGTATGAATTTTTACATGAGTAATTGCATTTATATTTTGTATAAGAATGATTTTGTCACAACCCAAAAATCCGAGTGTGATGACACTCACCTAACCCACCGAGGCAAGTCATCCCAAATCTAACAACTTAACAAATACATATAAAGCGGAAGATAAATAATCTAAAAAGATATATAAATACGAAAGAAAACTACTACAACCATCCCAAGAACTAGCATCATATGTACAAGCCTCTAAATGTAGAATACTCAAATGAAATGTAAGTCATAATGTCTAGTCCTCAAATAGAACAAAAACCATAGAATGGGATTTTCAAGGGTCTACTGAAGACATAAGCAGCTACCTCTCAAGTGATCCAGAAGTTCGATCTAACAAAGAGAAGTCTAGCAGGATGGAGCGGGCTCACAACCTATAAAAATGTAGCAAGGGGTGAGCACCAAACAAAAGGGTACTCAGCGAAATGGAACTGACCTAAAGTAAAGCAATGAAGAACATAAGTAACTCTTTAAATCCCAATCACAATCCGCCGAACAACAAACCTGCACTCAGAAAAGTCCCACCTCAATATAATATACAAATCACAATAATATAGATATACTCATCATCTAGCATGATAACTCAATACACAGGAATACTAGTAGATCCAATACATACTTATAACAGGGATGATATAAGTATACAACATAAAACAGTATCAACCAAGTATGATGTGAGATGAAGTATATATCATGAGGTGCATATCATGTAATGCAATGTGTAATAATCGTGATACATGTCTATCCTAGAATACACATTCACTGATAAGATATAGTTGTCTACCTCAATCAGAACCCATGAGGGACATATCTATTCGTGTATCTGTGAACACCGTCAGCAAAGACCTCGACTAATGCTTATTGATGTGCTACCGAAATACAACACTTTTGATGCTTAAAACATAGAATTTTGTGTGTTCTTAAAGTGATGTTAGTAGATTTGATTGTGTTTTTGTGTTTGTTTTGCAGGATTACAGTGTTGACAAAGCTTTGGGAAAAATATGCTAAAGTTACTGATTTTTGGTAATCCATAAAACCCTCTACGGGTCGTGGAGGAGTTCACGAGTCGTAGAGTGGGTTTTGTATCATCTTCCAGTGAAGGGTGAAAACTTGTAGTCAATTCTATGAGGAGGATCCACGAGTCGTACAAGTACATACGAGTCATAGAGTGATGGTCGTGCCTTGAGGATCAGAAAGTGGAGAAGTGCAGAAAAATCATCTGATGAAACCTCCCACAAGCCGTAGAATCTTATTTGACTCATAGAATGGTCTCGTGGAAGTCATCTCTAGTACACTGTCAGAATCCATGAAATCCTGATCTATGGGCCGTCAAGTGGTCTACAAGCCATAAAAGGTCATGTAAAGTTCGTTGACAAAGTTTTCCCGATTTGCTTTGGCTTTGTATTTTACTTATTATAAATAGGTTTTTTAGGTTATTTTTCAAAGATTTTTTTGAGAGTTTCCAGAGAGTTTTGTATTGTTGACATATTTTAGTGTTCTTAGTAATAGAAAAATAATGTCTTATGTTCTTAATTCAATTTTTGCAATCTTAATTGAAGAGTTGAATTTCTTATTGTCAATTTTCATTTATGTAAGTGCTTAATTAAATTGTTCTCTTTCATAATTTTTGCATCTACACCAGTCATGCATAGCTAGATCCACAACTAGGATTGTGGAATTCATGAGGAACTAATAAGGTAAAATCAGATATTGTATAATTTTTTGAAGGTGTATTAAGTTGTATTAATTAATCCTCTTTACTTTAATTATTTTTTAACAGGTGGCAACGTTAAAACTTGCCTAGTATTACTTGTCGGATCAAGAAAGTAACTAATAGAAAAAAAGTAATTAACAGGAGGCGATTGTGCTTTTTCTCGTGTAATCAACCTAACCGGATTAAGGAGAGGTTGTACTGGGATTAAAGTAAGGGTTAGTATAGTCACATCACGGAGATGGATCAAGTTCTGGGATAAAATTTATCTAATCACCGGATCAAGGGTTTAGGTAAACCTAACTTACTATCCTACACATATACACTGAAAACGTGTACATACATCCGATAATATCAAGTTAGGGATCCATGGGGAACACATCACCATAGTTAGCTCTTTCATTTATTACATCTCAAAAATAATAGTATAGTTTACTTAGTTTTAATTTTGCAACCCCCCTCCCCCCCATTTGTTTTCTTCTTTCTAGGGAGATAATTAGGTTAATCAACCTATTTTACACTTGAACTACTCTAGTGTCTACTATATACCTCATGGGATTCGACCCTAACCTTGGTTAGGTTAAATACTTAACATCGACAGCTTTACCTCAAAAAGAGGTGTGCCATGAGCGAAATCAAACATTTTGGTGTCATTGCCGGAGAATACGGCTAGACTTGTTTAGTTCAAGTAATTTGGGAATTAATCTTTGTTTCCCTAATTTTATGTTTCATGTTGTTTTTATTTGATTTCAGTGTGCAGATGTAGTGTATGCACAACACCCGGAGCCGAGGCGATCCCTTGACTCCATTTGATCCAGAGCTTCAAACAACACTGAGAAGGATAGCCCGTGAAATGTGAATAATATTGATGGTGTTGCGACTGATGTTGTACTAAATATGAATAATAATAATGGAAATCCACCTCTGCTCAATCCACAACCATAGGGTTTGCAAACCGCAACACACGACTGGAACCAATATCGGCTTGACCCCATGGAAATGGATGTCATGGGAGCTATAATGTTACCTCTACTGGTGGATGACACTACGTTCTTTGTTTTGAGTGGGTTGTTACAAATGCTGTAGAACCATGGGATATTTGCTGGCCTACCATCCGAGGATCCACACAATCATCTGCATAATGTTGTGTTTATCTATAAGAGTGTTATGGGAAATCAAAACCTATCTATGGATTCTGTTAGGCTCCGTGTTTTCCCACTCTCACTTACTAGAAATGTAATGTTATGGCTGTCTGAGCTCCCAAAAAGCTCAATCACCGGTTGGGTAGAATTGCAGAGAGCCTTTTTTGGAAAGGTTCTTCCCTATCTCCAAGAAGTTGTAGCTGAAGGCTGAAATTAACAACTTTGAGCAAATACATGGTGATTCTATAGGAGCTACGTGAGAAAGGTTCACCAAATTTTTTAGATGAGTTCCTGACCACAAGATTGTTGACGAGGCCCTGGTAGAGATCTTTTACAAAGCCCTTCATGAGAATGGCCAAGCGACACTATCATGGAAGTTCATTCATAGCTTATCCATTCCAGGAGTTTGCTGAGAGACTGAGAGATTGGTCAAAACCAACCGTGTATGAGAAACAAGGGATAAGGCTACCACGAGACTCTCATTATCTGTTAGTACTAGTCCGGCGAAGGCGAAAGCAAATGAGGAAGTGATGCAGGAACTGGTGCGGATCAACACTAATGTGGAGCTATTGATGAACCAGAACCTGGAGAGAGTAAATGTAGTTGCTTATCAACCCACTCGACCACCCATGTATGAAGAACCCTATTATGAGGAGTACTCGTGTTTTGTTGCAGATCAAATTGTGAGTTTCCGGCCCAACGTCCAAAGGTCTAACCAGGACTATTGGCGCCAAGGGCAAGGAAACCAAGGTCGAAACTATGGGAAAGATGGCGCCTTTAGAGATAACAACATAGGAGGCTACTATGACAGAAATAAGGGCCAAGATAAAGATGTTGATTGGGGCTATAGAGATGGTTTCAGGGTTGGTCCATATGTCCCATCACACAATTGAGATTCTAGAGCTGGCACATCTCGAGTTAAAGAGATGTTTGACCATTTATTAAAAATAGATGACACGCAAAATGAAATGCTTAGGGGGATGAAATCAAACATCTCCAGTATTAACCAAACGATCGAGTCTCACTCTGTGAGGATAAAGCAGCTTGAGCAAAATTTTTGTTAGATATCCACCCAGCTCAACCAGTTCCAGAAAGATACCTTGCCTAGCAACACTATTCAGAATCCAAAGAATGACAGGAAGTGTATGGTAGTAATGACACATGGTGAAAAGAAGATCATTGATTCTCCTATGTCAATTAATAATGATGTTGTTCGTGAAAAGATGGTTGAGAGAGAGAATACTAATAATAGAGAGGGTTGTGCAGATAAAGGGAAAGATGATGCAGCACCAACACCACAGATGCTTATACCTATCCCTTGGCCTCTTCCTTCTATCCCACAAAGGCTCAAGAAAAAGGAGAAAGAGGGTGCCTCTTCCTTCTATCCCACAAAGGCTCAAGAAAAAGGAGAAAGAGGGTAAGTTTAAGAGCTTCCTCTTAATGCTGAGATAACTCTCCATCAACATTCCCCTACTTTAAGCATTGGAGAAGATGCCTAGGTATGCAAAGTTTATGAAGTATTTGGTGACAATGAAATGCACCATGAGTCAAGAGCTCTCACAAGATCTCCAACATTGCAGTGCAATTGCGACTAGATTCTTAGTGCAGAAGCGAGAAAACCTGGGGGCATTTACCATTTCCTGCACCATCGGTGAGGTAGAGTTCGCAAGGGCATTGTGTGATATTGGTGCCAGCATAAACTTAATGCCTCTTATGGTCTTCAAGAAACTTGGTCTGGCATCCTCTACCCTAACAAGCATGAGACTGTTAATGGTTGACCGCACGGTGAAGAAGCTATGGGTATACTATATGATGTCATCATCAAAGTAGATAAGTTCATATTCCCCACAGACTTCATGATCTTAGACTGTGAAATTGACTTTGACAGCCAAATCATCTTAGGTAGGCCTTTCTTAACCACGGGAAGAGCGTGGACATGGAATCTGGCCTACTTAAGTTTAGGTTAAACGATGAGGAAGTCACTTTTAATGTATGTCGATCAATGAAGAGGACAGATGAGCTGAAGATGGAGGTTTGGGCTATTGATGAAGTTTGAGTAATAAGATAGTCCACGTCATGTCGCAACAATAAATTAGACACTTCTTGGGAGGCAACCCAAGCTAATTGATGTAATAATATAGTTTTTGCTTAGTTTTGCTAGGTAGTTTCTAATGTTTTTAGTAGTTTTGTTGTAATATATGGACATTGGACTAGTGGCATATAGGGTAACAGTGTGTTTGTTCAGGTTCAGCAGGTGTAAGAACAAACAGGCATTTTAGGCTAGTAATATCATTCTAAGACTAACTACATGAGTCGTACTACATTGTACGACTCGTGTACCATCACGTAGAATGGTCAAGTGAGCAAAACCTATGATAACTCTAGTCCATGAGTCAACTTTATGATCCATAGAATAAAATACAGGTCGTGAATGGGGCTCGTGGACCCCAAGTAAGTTTTCTAGCATATGATTAAGTATTGGAGGTATTTTATGAAACCTTTTATGGGTCGTGTTTCATTACACGACTCGTAAATAGGATCGTATAATACAAGTCTGAAACATGAGACCCAAGATTCCATGAGACCACGATCCACGAGCTGTAGAATATTCCACGGCTCGTGATCGGCGTTTTGTGAAGCTAGACCCAACACTTTTATAACCCGACCTGATAAGTATATAATAGGGGTAAAAATTATTTTGACCTCACTTTTCATCAAAAAATCCCAAAATTAACCTTACATACCCCTCACCCACATCAGCTCGACAATCCCCTCTGGCACCCACGCTATTTTTCGGCAAGTATTCTGGCAACCTCCCCTTAGGGTTTCGGATTCCCTGTGCTTCACAAAATTGATTTTGACCTAATCTACGCTAAATTCAGTAAGTTTTTGGTCTCTAAAACCTAAATTTATTGAATTTTAAATGTAAATGATTGTTGATGTTGGATTTGGTTGAAGTTTGTGCTATTTGTTAGACTAGTGAAATTCTAATCAATGTAATTGATCATGATATTGATATAATTGCGTAGTTAGGATGGAACTAGTTGACTGGAAAATGTCTTGGTAGCCATTTTGAGTTTGAATAATGACAATGTCATCAAAATTAATTGAATTGATTGAGTATTTGTCATGTAGAAAACTAAAGTTGTGTTGTTTCTAAAAATTTGAATGAAAGGTTGAACCATTAGGATTACATGCTTGATCACTATCGATGGGGTTAGTTTGAATGTAACACATATATGGGGATGGGTTATTTAGTGCTGAATCAGGTGGTATGGGTGTGTTTTGCCTTGGTGCTATTAAATTCAGTTGAAAAATTAGTCGTAGGACCTTTTACGAGTTGTGGATTGTTCCACGACTCATAGGTAGGTCTCATAGAGTTCCACCTATGATAAACCTGGTTTGGATTTACATTTACAACTTAGTCTATGACTCATAGAGCATTCTACGAGTGGTGTCTGGTCTCGTAAATACAATTCCAGTAATTGAGAATTATTGAACATTACATCCACAAGAGCCCTTACGACTCACAGATCAATCTACGACTCGTGAAAATGCTCGCATAGTCCCTTCTTGTTCCAATACAGTTTTGATTCTTGTTTTTTATTTTCAATTCATGGGACTAATTGGTTTTGTGAATATGGTTTTGCAGGTATCATTGCTCCATGACCAAGGAAGGATGATATCAGGGTCATGAAGGATCGCCTGCGTGACGAGCCCACAGACTTTGAGCATGCCCCTGAGTCTAGTAGATCTGTAGAGGAGATCAGCATTCAGCCTGATCTAGATGTCGAGCCACAACAGACTCGGGCTACTTCTAAGCAGGCTACCTCATAGGCAACCGTGGTCCACCTTTCCAAATCTAACGTGGGAGGTGACAGGACCAGTAGCAGTATATAGATGACCTCTTCTGAGAGAGTGTCCAAGCCCAGATCTAAGGAGGGGTCAGACTCTGCCTCATCTTCAGGTCCCCGAGCACCAGATATATCACCATATGCCTGAGCCAGCATATAGTTCATAGGGGGCATACGATTTATCTATAAGGAGGATGTATAGTGAAATGAGCAAGATCGGCTCACTCATTCTATCTTTGAGGATCCACGAGTCATTACTACATTACTCGATAGTGTCCCAAGGATTGAGGACACTATAGTTATCTCAGGCTCTAGTGGTTGACATAGCCAGTAGGATGGTACTCATAAGTGTTGGGGAGAGAGTTCTTTCCCTCCTACGCCACCATAGTATATGGCTCTCAGCCCAAGGGGAAGAAGCCTCTCGCTCAGCCGATATTGGAGAAGGTGATAGTGAGAGGCGAACAAGTGGACATCTCAGAGAAGACCATCCTCCAGATGCTATTTGGGTCTGAGTTCTTAGTCCCCAGATCCATAACAGAGTTTGACCATAGAGTGGGGCAGACTCGATACTTGGGCGTGATGAGGGACCCGGAGCATAGAGCAGTATTGATAAGTTATGTTTCTTCCCATACAGCAACATAGGGGCTCGACCCCATATGGATTACCACGTCAACAGAGCCTATAGTTAAGGCTACCCTCAGTTTTCCTGCCAAGTTCTGGCGGGCAGTGGTTTGTTCATTGATCCGGTTGACACTTGTAGATAATGCACTCACGATGGATCGTGTTGTTCTAGTAGACAACATCTTGGTTAGTTATGATATTGACTAGGCTACCCTTATTTTAGAGCAGATCCACAAGTTGTCTTTGAAGAGGTCCACAACCATCCCGTTCCTATACCTGATTCACCTACTATGCTTAGAGGTGGGAGTGGATGTTATTCATCACATGGACGTTCTTGTAGAAGTTCAGCATATACTATATGCTAGCCTGATCAAGGCTGATGATAATTCGGTTGCACTCTGGCAAGAACCGAGGCCTCAGGTACCTATGCCAGAGATATTCGCTCCAGTGCCTCCACCTGAGCCATCTACTACTATTGTTGCTACACCTACTACCGAGGGGCACCCACAGGCTGAGATAGATGAGGAGGAGGGGCCTCTGCTGATATTCCTGCTCCAGTGGCCTTTGTATCTACTTCAACACCCGCAGGCATTGCCTTTGTGTCTGTGGTAGCATTTTACACCCTGGCACATTGATAGGCCCGCACTAAGTCATAGTTTACTCAACTTTTCCAACAGTTGAGATGCTAGGTTCGCCAGGTTGTATCTGAGGCGGAGACCCGCATGCAGGCATACATGATTATAGCTATCCAGGAGAATCTCAGTCCCATGGATGCCCGTATAGATGCATTTGATAGGCGGGTCCAACAGATCCTCAGTACAGTGAGGCCTTTAGATTTGATGGCCATCTAATTGGAGCTTCAACAGTTCCGAGCCCAGATGAGTGTAGCATGGCTGCTCTTATTGATATCGCACCAGCCATTCCATATGAGTCAGTGGTTGACTTATTCGCTCTAGAGGAGCCACCATTGTCTTTCCTTGTAAAAAGTCCCCGCACGAATAATACTGATGTTGTGCACTTTGAGACAGGGCTGACGGAGAAGAAGGAGCTGGAGGTTGACCGTGCTAGATCGAGGCAGGATGAGAAGATGCGACTAGCTCATGAGCATGAGATAGCGAGGGGTACTGGCCCATGAAGACATACTCCTACTGACGAGGAGTCCACTAGGCATGACGAGGGTGGACAATCTCGAGATGAGTGAGGCGCTTCGATGCCCAGGTATGTTCTTTTGACCCCTATTCTTTACTTTTGATATTGTGTGCACATTGTGATGGGGTGTGGATAGTTATAGGCTTCAGTGAAGTCTGATTAGCCTTGGCCTATAACTATCCCAATTTTTTATCCAAAAGTTTTCTTGCCTGTGTTTTTTTTCCGTGTGGATATTTATTTTTTCTGTTAAACCGGCATGTTTAGGATGATTAGGTACTATTAGCAGCATACAATACTTATATCTATGGCATAGTTATGCTTTTGTTGAAAATGGTACCCACCAAATTTTTGTGTTTAGTTAGTTCTGATAGCAACCTTGCATGATTAGTTATTTGATAGTGCTTGTTCTGATAAGTTAGAGTCAATTGTGATAAAAAGCATGATCTAATAGTTTGTATTAACGTCCAAGCAGTGCCATGTGTGTGTGAGCTTAATTAAATGATTTAATATTGTGTTTCAATTCAAAACTTGCCTTGTTACTCTGATTTATGTTGTAGATTAGTTAGTTAGGAAAGGATCTTAGGTCGTTGTTCTTAATAGTCCAGTTAGCCTGAAACAACTGACCAAATGTGTTATATATCCCTTGATCCCTATGTTTTGAGCCTAACATTGACCTCATTCTTTGTAAATACCCAAGTAAACCTACTTTGATTAATGATAAGTCCCAAACTTGGCTCGGTCCTTCCTTGAAAATTGTGCCACTCGATTGAGGCCAAAAGCCTAAGTTGAGGGTGGCTACCCAAAAGTTATCATGGTTTTGAGGATAGATATTGTGCACCTCAACCCAAGCCAAAAGCCTAAGTTGAGGGTGCCTAGTATGAGGAAAATCATAAAAAAAGAGGAAAACTAGTGATATAGAAAAGGGGAAGACAATAATTGGAAAGGGTGTACAAGAAAAAAAAAAGGGAGAGAGAACTGCCTAATCAGTGTGCTAGAAAAACAAACATTATGAAAAATAGAGGCATTGTGCAAAAGTTGAGTTTAAAATACCCTAAAAGGTTTGGAAGGGGAGAAAGCGGGAATAAAAAGAGAATACGGGTTGGTAGGGTAAATGTGTAGAAAAAAACGTTGAAGGTACCAATCGTGAGTACAGGGGCAAACCTATGGTATTGGTCATAGTATTTTAATATCATTTGTTAGAGTGAGTGTTGTAGTATTGTCCCGAGTACTGAATTTGAAAATATCATTCTGAGTAAGGAATGAGACTTCTCTTTTGTGAGGGCACTTGCATTGCATTGTTGATGTTTGACTAATTCAGTGATTGTTGCATATTTATGATTGCATGACTTATCATAGTTGCATTGTTGAGCATATTGATCTCTGTTGGTTTGCTGGATAACTATCTGATATGAATTTAAAATATGGTGTGGGTATCTGTGTTGGATTTTGATGAAGTCTGTGTCATTGGGTTGAAGTCTGTGTGTCTCTGTACTTATTATACTGAGTTTGTCGCTTGAGAACAAGCAAAAAATTTAAGTTTAGGGTGTTGACGTGCTGCCGAAATGCAGCACTTTTGATGCTTAAACTTAGAATTTTATGTGTTCTCAATGCGATGTTAGTAGATTTGATTGTGTTTGTTTTGTTGGATTACAATGTTGGTAAAACTTTGGGAAAAATATGTTGAAGTTGCTAGTTTTGGGTGATCCATAAAATCCTCTACGTGTTGTGGATGAGTTCACGAGCCATAGAGTGGGTTCCGTATCAACTTTCAGTGAGGGGGTGCAAACTTGTAGTCAACTCTACGAGGAGGATCCATGAGTCGTAGAAGTACATACGAGCCGTAGAGTGATGTTCATGCCCTAAGGATAAGAAAGTAGAGAAGTACAGAAAAGTCATTAGACGAAACCTCCTACAAGCCGTAGAATCTTACAAGGCTCGTGGAATGGTCTCGTGGAAGTCATCTCTAGTACACTGCTAGAATCCACAAAATCCAAATTTACTAGCCGTGAAGTGATCTACGAGCCGCAAAAGGTATCGTAAAGTTTGCCGACATAGTTTTCTTGATTCGCTATGGCTTTCTATTTTACTTATTATAAATAGGTTTTTTAGATTATTTTTCATAGAGTTTCTAGAGAGTTTTGTATTATTGACATCGTTTAGCGTTCGTAGTAATAGAAAAACAACATCTTGTGTTCTTGATTTGATTTTTACAATCTTAATTGAAGAGTTGGATTTCTTATTCTCAATTTTCATCTATGTAAGTGCTTAATTATGTTGTTCTCTTTCATGATTTTTGCATCTGCACCAGTCATGCATAGCAAGATCCACAACTAGGGTTATGGGAACCATGAGGAACTAATAAGGTAAAATCATATATTGTGTAGTTCTTTGAAGGTGTATTAAGTTGTATTAATTAATCCTCTCCACTTTAATTGATATTTAATGGGTGGCCAACGTTAGAGCTCGCCTAGTATTATTTCTCGGATAAAGGAATTAACGAATAGGAAAAGAGGTAGTTAACAGGAGGCAATTGAGTTTTTTCTCGTCTAATCAATCTAACCAAATTAAGAAAAGGTTGTACTGGGATTAAAGTAAGGGTTAGTAAACTCATATCACGGAGATGGATCAAGTTTCGGGATGAAATTTACCTAATCGTCGGATCAAGGGTTTATGTGAACCTAGCTCACTCTCCTACACTTATACATTGAAAACGTTTACATATATCTGATAATATCAAATTAGGGATCCATGGGGAACACATCATCCTAGTTAGCTCTTTCATTGATTACAACTCAACAACATTAGTATAGTTTAATTAGTTTTAATTTTGCAAACCCCTCCCCTCATTTGTTTTCTTCTTTATAGGGAGATAATTAGGTTAATCAACCCATTTTACACCTGAATTACTCTGGAGTCTACCATATTCCTCGTGAGATTCGACCCTAACCTTGGTTAGGTTAAATACTTGACATCGTCCGCTTTACCTCAAAAAGAGGTGTGGCCTGAGCGACATCACTCACCCACCCGAAAGAGACCTTGGGCCATCTGGAAGAGACCTCGGACTAATATCAATTTCCTAGAAGATACCTTGGGCTGTATGGAAGACACTCCAAACCCAACCGGTAGAGACCTCGACCACCAATCCACTTGTTAACTTTCTCACCTCTCGACCATAGCCATCACAAGTATCAATGCACAAATAATAATAGATACAACATGCATGATCACAATTATCTCATAGTATCATCATCATAATGATCTCAATATCTTAATACAATCAACATCTCAATATCATCAGTGTCTCGATAAAATCTATATCGCAATTTTATCAATGTCTCAATACCTCATCCATATCACAATATATACACCATCTCACTATCAATAATGAATAATTCACAAGGTCACATAGATTACATAATTACCATTTATTTATAGAACAATATATCAACGTATGAGCAAGTATTCAATACTAATAGTCATGATCAACCCTACAATGATACAATTCTACCCCTAAATACTCAATTCCACACATGTAGGAGCATAAAAGTTCAATCATACAAGTTCATTTGCCTCAATTAAAGTCCCAAATCAAGTCATAATCACCACTTTACCCTCTTTCGATACTCCAAATTACCGCAATCTATTCAACTATGGCATCACAATCACTTAACGAATCTAATGACACTAAAATCACTCAATTCGGAGAAAAAGGGTAAAATGGTCAAAAATCTCATGCTAAAATATGTTGCCGGAACCTGAAAATTAATATATGAAAATGTTCTCTAGGTAATAAGGAACTCAATGGTGAAAATAATTTTGAAAATGGGATTTAGATTATGGAGGAATCAACGATTCAAGATTAGGAAATTCATATCTAAAAATTCCCATTTAGACCAATTAAATCTAAAATTAGAAGTTAAAATCATCAATTAATCAACGCAAATCAATGAAATAGGTTAGAAAATAGTTACCCAATCGATTTGCCTTGAAAAACTTGAAAGTCCTCCCTTAGAACGAGCTTGGAAATGCAAAAATGGTGAAAATGATTTAAATGCCGTATTTTAAAAAGATAAATTGTTCAGCCATGAACAACACTCTGTGAATGCAGAGGTGAGAAGGGACCAGCCTCCGCGAATGCGAAAGTGTACTCTGCAAACACATAGGCTTTGGATACCTCATGCGCCACAACTCTGCGTACATGGAGCCCTTCCCATGAACGTGGTGGTGTGAATTGACCTTTGCGAACTCAAATCATAGGGCGCGATCGTGGAGAGTAACCTGGACCAGCACCAGAAACAACTGCACCAGCCAAAACACAACAAACCAACACAAGAACTAGACCCTCAGGAATTCATTCAGAACCCCATGAATAGAAACCATGAATAGAAACCATTTATGGAACCCCAACAGAAATGATGATTCAGGCTCAACGGAACCATCAGAATTTAAATCCATAACCCTCGTGGTCTCGAACCCGAGAAAGATCGTTTAAACTAGATATGAACCCAAAAATTCAAAATATTCACAGAGCTCTAAAATTGCAACGAAGCCATTCCTAGGTTAGTTTTATCACCCAAAATCATTGGAACTAGCAAAGTTTTGATACAAGCTCTCGTAGTCCGAATGGTGACCAAAGTCAAACCTTTGATCCAAAATGAACTAGAATCGCAACTCTGGGCCTAAAATCTTCGTTTTAACTCTTAATTCCATTCTGCAAGTTCCCCTAGACCATATTTGGCATTTCAAAACTGATGGAATTGACGGAATTGAATTTTGGCACTCGAAACTCAAAATGATCTCAAAACTCAAAATTTTCAAATTTAAGCCTTTGAAAACTCTTTATTTTGCAAAACTTCAACTTTTTACAAGTTTTTCAAAATTAGACTTTGAGACTTGACCAAATATGACCCAAGGCAACTTTCAGGAAGGGCAAAATAGTAATTAAGTCATAAATGCCAAAAATGACCTTCGAGGTCATTGCATCATCCACTACTAAAAATAATGTTTGTCCTCGAATATGACATAAGGGACATAACTAAAAGCTCAAACAATTGAGGGTACTAGTCCCGCATATCAGACTCTACCTCCCATGTAGTCTCACCCTCGAACCTATGGCTCTACTGGACCTTCACTTAAGTGATTTTCTTAGTCCTCTACTTTCTCACTTGCCTATCCGAAATGGCCACTAACTTCTCCTCACAAGTCAAATCAGGGCTCAACTAAACTAAATCCGTAGAAATCACATGAGACTCATCCGGGATGTAACGTCGCAACATCGAACCATAAAAGACAGGATGGATTGAAGACAAGTTGGGTGGCAAGGCAAGGCTACAAGGCACCTCTCCCACTCTATCAAGAATCTCAAAAGGACCAATAAACCTTGGACTTAGCTTTCCTTTCTTCTCAAATCTCATGACACCATTAAAAGGTGATACTTTCAACCAAAGCATATCACTAAGAGCAAACTCTAGGAGTTAAACCTACCTATCAGCATAGCTCGTTTAGCGACTATGGATTGTCTCCAATCTACTCTGAATCAATCATACTCGCTCAGGATCATCTCTCAACATATCAACACCCATGCTCACCACCGCTATCGTGTCAAACCATCTAATGGGCGATCTACACCTCCGACCATACAAGGCCTTAAAAAGAGCCATTTGAATGTTGGAATGGTAACTGTTGTTGTAAGCACCTAGTCAAATCACCCACCTTAGGCACACAAATACGACTCCTGATCCTTAAAACACCATCAGAATCAAGCATTACCTCCCTAGTTTCATCTCTAGTCACTTTATCACGTATAATACACAACATCTCATCCTTAAACTACCTCTTACGAATCTGATCCATTAAAGATGAGCGACCTCAATGGAAGAAATCACTCCATCCTACTCTAAAATCTGCAACCTCACTAACCCATTTGTGTGACCCCGTGTTTCTCGTCTTTCATAATATGCATATTGTGGCGTGTTATATAAAACATATATGATTTTGGATAGAAACTAAGCGTAATAAAGCTTCAAATAAGTGTTAATATCGAGGGATTAAAGTTTTAAGTCAAAGGAATCCCCTAAATGCATATTTGGCATTGTAGAAATGGCCCAAGTGGCATCTCACCCTTTTCGAAAGATTTAAATTGAGTTTCACTTCTCGGATGGGAATAAGAGTGCATAATTTAATAATAATGGATTTTAAGGGGTATTTTAATATCCTAAAGTTCATATTTTAAGTTTCGGAGTCAAGGAAGTTGCAAGATAAAGTTTGGCCAAAATTACCGTAAGCTTTTTTAAGAAATCCTTCTTAAATTTGAGTCAAATGTATCAAACCATATCTCCCAAAGTATAAGAAGTTATAAGATTCATGACATATCTAATTGAAGTTCTACGAGTCTGGTTTGTAACACAAAAAACCACATATCAATCCGACTTCAGAATAAAAGGTTATGAGAGTTTTACCACACTGCCTGAGCAGAAAACTGGGTCATGGACCGGGTCGGGTCAAGCCCACTTAAATGTCGGCTAATTATACTTTTTAAAGCTCAAACTGAAGGTTTTTCGTCCTAAAATAGTTCAAAAACTGAAGACAAAGCTCCCACCAGCTCCATAATCAATTTCGGTATGTTCTTTGCGTTTGTACCATTAAATTTCGCCCGCATGCCTAGAAATGCATGCCTTACGCATTGCGATTGTTTTCCCCTCTTATTAGCTGTGTTTTGGGGCTGTTTTTGTACTTTGAAAAGTGGTGTTCTTGCTGGTTATTGTGTGGTTGCATCTGATTTATTTAGGTAATCATTTTGGGGCTCTTGTACGACCGTTTTTATGAAGTTCTATGGACGTTTCCTCGCGTATATGCTATATGAGAAATCTGGTCATTAATGCCAAATTATGGACTGTTTATAGGTATTTTTACGCTGCATATATATAGTAATTGTGAAGCTTAGGACATCGAGAACAACGTTTGTGAAGGAACTTCGGGCAATCGGACGTCCGTTGGAAAGGTATGTTAAGGCTAAGTTCTATCCCTTCTTTTAACACGAAATCCAGGAAATTCCTAAAACGTCAAATGTGATATTTTGCTATTCTGTTGCTAGAAAGGCCTTCTATAAAAGGCATTGGGTTTGTAGCTGAATTATCTTCATTACGATATTAGGTTGGCATTCCATTCGTTCACTCAAACTGGACATTCAATATTTATATATCAATCTATCAGTTTTTCTTGACTATTTGTCCTTATGTTGAGGTGTTGCACTTTTTGGTGTGGTGTCACTAAAAATAAAGATAAGTTACGAGGGGAATTTAGT
>JBCEWC010009743.1:0-18402 GCA_038996855.1 Solanum aculeatissimum
TCAAATCATGATTAAATCACCTAATTTCTACAACACATAATCCCAATCAACTAAATACTTTAAAATTTAAAGAACCCGTAACTTACAAAAACTTAAAATCAAAATTAAAGAGTAGGGTTCTTGGGTCTTCATGGATGAAAGGAAATCCATGAATCAAACCCACATACCTTGCAATAGACCAAAGGAATTGAAGAATTAAGCAAGCAAGGTGATCTTTCCCAACTTTCTTCAAGCTTTCAACAATGGAGGTCAAGAGAATTTAGGAATTTTCAAAGAGAAATGAGGAGTGTTAGAATGGATGAAAAGGGGTTAGGGTTAGGGTTAGGTTAAGGGGATTTAAGGGACCTTAGAATGCCTAAAAGGGACCTAGAAATTAATTAAATTACGAATTAACCATTAATGAAACGGACAATTAACTGAAAGACAGTGTCACATGGTGGAAAAAAGGTGTCCGTCTAGTGGTACACGGACCGTGTACCATGCCTTGGTCTCGTCTTCGGCTCGAACTCTCGGGAACTTTCTGGATCACTTCACGGAAGGGTGTCACGGGCCGTGTGGCTTCACACAGACCGTGTGCTGGTCCGTAGAGCCACACTTGGCCCAGAAACCAACCCCCACATGGACCGTGGACCTTCACATGGTTCGTGGTCCTGTCCTTGGACTATTTCCAGAGCCTATTTTCAGCGTCTCCCGAATTACGGACAATATCACTGTTTTGGCCATAACTTCCTCATATGAACTCCGAATTGAGTGAAACTAGTTGCGTTACGAAGATAACTCAAAGATATTCAATTTGATATGTATTATCCTACAAAGTTCATCCTGTACCAAAAGTATGATTCCTCAAAGTACACTGCTCAAACGGCCTCTCTAGGGCACCAAATGGTCCGTTTTGCATTCGACCACTTAAACTCAATCCATGGCTTCTAAAATTCAACCATGACCAGTATAACATCATATAAGATCAACCATAAAAAAAATTTGAAAATTTTCAGGTCATTACAACGACCCTTAGTTTGGTTCCTAAGGTGTTCAAAATGAGTTTATAACATTTTTTTAATTTTTGGAGTTGAATCCTTGAAAATATTGACTTTGGTCAACATCTCATCGAAATGACCTCCATTTGAAAATTCTTTGATTTCATTGAGTCTGGAATGATGTTTTCAGATGGATAACATAGTTGGTTCACATTAGCGGGGCCCAAAATTAATTTTGAACCTCTAATGGGGAGTTTTTCCTAAGTTTTATTTTGCTGTCATTACAGTTATTGATGCAGCTGTTGGGCTTCTTTGCATTCGCGGGCCAGAGGTTGCAATCGCGAAGAGTCAGGATCCTGACAATTGCAATTATGGACCACTGATCGCATTTGCAAAGGTGAGGAGTGGCCTCACCATCACGATCGCGATTCATTAATCGCCTTAACCCCCACAATCGCAAGCTTACCTTCGTGATCGCAAAGAACAAATTCGCTAGGGAATGAATTATGTCAGTCCCTTTTTCCAGCAGCCAAGTCCTATTTTAGGACTTGGTATTTTCAAGTTTTTGAGAGCATTCGTACACCAAATTTCATGATTTTTATTTCGGTGACGTGGTATTCTCGTGGGAACATTCCGACAATCTTTAATCTCCTTAAAACCTTATAAGTTTTCCGAATTTCTTGCCAAAATTTCATTCCATGTCTAGTTAAGGCTTAATAATTTGGTGGGATGTTTTAGGCTCTTCGAGTACTCGAAATGTACCCTTTTTTGGAGTACAAGTTCCTTGAGCCTATTGGTACCTTATGATGGAATTAGTTTTCCAAATTTGTACACGTTTACCAATGTTAAATTTTGCGCCAATTTTCTATCCAAATTTAATTATAGTAATATGAGTACCATTAGACTCATTTTGACTTGTCATTTAATAATTTGATAGAGTAGCATCGTTTGGAGGTTATTCGAAAAGGCAAGGCTCCAGAGTAGTAGGCGGTTGCATTTTTTACCTTGAGGTAGGCCATGACGTTCTCTTTTTAGACTTGGCTTGGATTTTTTTGTATAATTTAAAGTGCAGTATGAATAGGATGTAAATTAATGGAATCTTAGTGAATTGGGATGTTGATGAATAAAAGTACCAACTATTTTGGATTTTGTGATCGGAAGCCTTAGTTCAAGAAATCCTTGGTGTTGTAACTTAATTTAAAATATTTTTTAACGCAAATGTAATCATTAAAAAATATTAAAATAATTACTTAATTTTATTTGTCCAGCCTAAAAAGGAAGACTCAATTTTTTATTTTATATTTATTTTGTCCTAATTTTTACGTTTATATGCTTAAAATAATTTATTAGGATTATATAGTAAAATCATAGTTGAAGCAGCTGAGAAAATGATTTACTAGGGATAATATTGTAAAAACATAGTTGAAGTAGCTAAAGAAATATAAGGAAGCAGTCAAAATAGACACGTCAATACCAGCTACCTTAGAAAAATTAAATTAAAAAATTTGCAAAATATTTTTTATTGGCCCCACGTGATAAAGGAGAAGAAGTAGGCAGCTGAAGCGCCCGTTTCTCAAGATAATATAGCCAAACTGACTGTGTTAATATTGTGGACTGCATTTTTCCAGTTGAGCAGCTTCGGGAGGTTATCAGGAAAGGAAAATCTCTGCTAGGTTGATTCGAAGTCTGAGGAGTCAGTAGCCAAATAGGCTAGGCTTTCCCAAACCTTAGATTGAGTGAGAATATATGCATGACGAACTTAGATTTATATAGGATGCTAGTTGTGACCTGTATGCATAATATGTGTTCAATGGATTATACTCTGAGTTATTAGCCTTGAATGTTATAGTTTCGATATATTCTGGTATTATTGACCACAAGAAACCCTAGTAAAGGTCGTTTATGGGTTGATATTGAGGGGAAAGTACATATTCTGATCCATATTATTGTCTGAGAGAACATGCTACTGATGTTATTGAGATATGATGATTGTGAGGCTACTTGTTGAATACTTGTCATACTATGACTTGTTGTGATTTAGATATTTTTCTATCGGGCCTAGTTATTTTAGAAACTTATGGTATCACTATTGTTATTGTATTACACCTTTTTTGCCTATGATGGGCTTGGTTACATCATGTTAGACCCAATATTATATTGATCATTGAAACATATGCTCTTATGTACTGTTGTTGGCCATTGGGATCTGGTTTTGTGTATCTGAGGCAGGGGTTAGTTGTTGTTATCAGAGGGATGGTGATATTTTGGGATACCTATATTATGAGTGTCATTGACTCTTGGCACGATATGACTTTGGAGTTCCGGATCTAGATATACTAGTTGAGTGGGTGACTGTTTAACATCTCCTCCTAGATGACACTCCCCATCACTGTTGAGCATCGATGGTCATGTTCATAGAGTTTGAGTCCTAAGTGATGCTCCCCGTGGTCTGTGTCCTAGTGGTCGCGATTGTTATACCAGGTGGCGGATACAGATTCTGAGGACAGAGCACCGGGTGAGATTTGGGTCAAGGACCTCGCTGATTTCATTTTAGAGGTGAGGCCCCATGGGTGACATTGTGAGTTGAGACACAATTTGTTTATGTGAGGGGGATTCTTTCTCCCATGGGGAATACGTCCTACTGTTGCACATATATTGTGATTGTTGGGGCAAGGCCCCATGATTGAATACCCATAGATCCACTCACCTATTCACACCCTGATTATGCGTCCTATAGGAGCTCAGAGGGCATTCAGGCATAGACACTAGGGCCTTATACCCATGTACGGCTGACCCTTGTTCTAATCATATGGAAAGCTCGGCTTTGTGATGGTTTTGTGGGGTTATGTGATGATCTGTCGGTTATATTATGTGTGGTGTACCTCCCAGGCTTATGAGGGCTCGGGTGGTGTACAAGCATAGATATTTGGGCCTTGCACCCATTTACATCTTGAGGTTAAAGTTTAGTTGAGATTACAGGTTGACGTGTGGGCTAGTTATTTCTATATTCATTTTAGCTTCTTTTTACATATTATTTCACTTAGTTGGCCGAAGATGCCTACTGGGTGCCTTTTTCTGGTACACACCCCTACTTTTGTATCTTTTCATGGTGCTGGTACAGGTTCTAGTTGGGGGAGCTGAGTTCGGGGGATCTAAGAGTGAAGGAGACTTCTTATGGTGAGCACCGACAACTCTAGCTTCGTCACAGTCTCCTTATTTTGATGGTCGTCTTTTATTTTCAGACTCTGGCCTTGTACTGTAGTATTATGTATTTGTAGGAGCACTCTTGGGTTGTATATTATATTTTGGTTTGACTATTATGTATTTTTGCTTATCGTAGTTCTGTACAGTTGACTTCTAAGTTTTTGGTACGTTTGGTTCTTTTATTATTATTATTATGTTGGTTTTGGTCCTAACTAGAGGGTTAGGACAGGTACCCTGGGGTTGGGGTTGGCTTGCCTATAGGTGGGACCTAGTAGGCGCCATCATGACGGGGACTAGGTCGTGATAAAAGTGAACCTCTACCACCATAAAGGCAAAGGCTGAGAGAACTAACTTGGGGTCGAGCTGCTCCAAATTAATGCCTCAGGTCCAACAACAAACAACAATATATGAATATATATCCAGTAGAAACATCATGAGCCATTAGCTAAGGATACAACTAAGGAGTTCCAAGCGGTTAAAAACAAGCAAAGAGGCGGGACGTCTCTCAATATTCATCGCTTATATCAAGTCCGCAACTTAAGTGCATAATTTAGTCAGCTAAACAAATCTATAGCCACAACAAGCCTCTCAAATCTCAAAATCTAACACAAGGTACATCACCCAACAAGGTCTACAGGAATCCACAACTAGATATACGAATGGACTTAAGTTATATAACAAGCAACAAAGTCTCAAACCTAATCTAAGGTCACCCACATGATTCCTAAGTAGGATAAATCATTCCATATCGAGACATAACACAATTACAAGCTTAATATAGGGTCTCCAAAAGCCTATTCTAGTCTAAGCCAGAAATCACGAGAATAAGAAAGAACAGAAAGGAAAGAGAAGCTAGGAATATACCATACAAATTATCATGAAATATATACTAGACATCATCCAAAAATGTTTAGTCAAAATGGAGATCGCTACCTACCTAGAAGTCGACCACGCGTGCTCCAAATCCACTCCAACATGCAGCCACAATCAACATGAACTCGACGAACCTTGAATCGTCCAAAATGGATCTCTAAAGCTCAAGGAGTCAAAACAAACATTTTAAAACTTACACACACACATACACAAAAGTAGAAATAATAGAAAATTTAACTCTAACGAAGCCCTCAATGCAATTTCCAGCCATGCCACCGCATTGCCACAAAAAAGCCATGATTTGGACTCGTGAATTGCTAAAATAGACTTATATTGGCCAAGATATCACTTCCCAAAGTTTCTCAAAAATTCAATCATAAAATAGCATAAGACAACAACTAAAATGCCAAACTCATCTCAAACGGAGCTTCCAAATCACTTTTTGAGCTTACCAATGTGTTCCTCTAAATAAATCACGCAAGATAACCTTTGGAATCACTAGATTTGGATCTCAAGAGGCTAAGAAATTGTCCAAGAAAGTTGAGAAAAATAAGTTTCAAAATGGACTTAAAAAGGGGGTTGCAAGTGTCGCTTAAGTGACCTCTCAGGTTGCAAAAGCGAACTGCCTCAAAGAGGTGGGGCTTGCTAAAGCGAACACCCTGGCCACAAAGGTGGGGTTGCTTAAGTGAATCTACGGGCCGCTAAAGTGACACCCTCTCTTTGGCTAGCTATTGCTAAAGCGATGCCCTGGTCGTAAAGCATAGCCGCTTAAGCGACTCTAGAGCTGCTAAAGCAACAAAACCAAATGTGGTTGCATAGTAAAGCTGGCCAAGTCCAAAAAATCTTTGACGAGGTTTCCAAGATTTGTTCGGAACCTCGTGCACGCAAACAAACTATATTATCCCATCAAATTCAGCATTCAGGACTCAATGGCCCAGTCAAAATTTCTGTCTGAGATTGTTTCGACAAAAGGTGGGTCCCACACCCAAGCACCATTTAAAACTAAAATCCATCAAAGGGCTCGTGTTGAGATCAAAAGCCTCGAAACATGCATGAATGTTTATTCTACACCAATGTTGATGTTTCAGACCTAACCATGTTGACAAATTTCTCATTCGGGCATGATTTCCAAGAATATTGACCATGGTCAACCTTGGGCCAAGTTTGAAAAACCAAAATTCTAAATGGTTCAAACTCACACGAAAGGTCTCGGTGCTCAAGTCAATCATGATTGTAGCCTAATTTGACTATTTCGGAGCTGATGGAACTGTCAGAATTCCATTTTGAGGTCGTTTACAGTATTTTTTTAAATCACAGTCAACCTTTTAAGTTATAAGGACCTCCAAACATGGAAAGCTGCATAAAATCCAAATGAACGACCGAACGATCGATCTGTCAGTGCCGGCAAGTCATAAATAACTTGGGATTGCTACTAAAAAACTCTAAATGTTGGAGGGTCATTACACCTTATAAAACTTTTGCATGGATGTTTAATTCTTCAGTTTAGTGAGTTAGCCAGGCCAAGGGTTCACTTGGGACCAACGATGATTTTTGAGTATCGGCCATGTCCAAGGTATAGGCTCGGGGTGTGACAATTTTCTCTATTTATTTTAAGTACCTTATCCACTTTAATTTATTTGTTTTACTTTTTTTTAAGTATGTTATGTATTTAAAAATTATGAAAATGTAGTATTATAAATCACAATAATTAACAACTTAAAATATTTTTAAAAATATTTTAAAAATTTTATTGACTCTCAAAATCTCATGTGTACTCACATAGATTGGGATAGAGAGTAACATATATTATTTGATACTTTACATAAAAAAATTATAAACCACAATAATTAATAATTCAAAATATTTTAAAAATTATATAAAAATATGATTGATAATCCTAATTTTATATGTGCCATATAAATTGAGACAGATAAAATAATAATATTAAGCTCATGCTTGCAAAGGATATTTATCTAGTATATATATAAGGGTAAATACTTATTACCGTCAAGTGTTTATAGAAAATTATGAAATGCATTATATATCATTATACATATACTTCTTTTACTATAGTAGATTAAAATATATTTGAATCTTATCACACATAACACACTACCTTATGATAATTTTGGATGGAGAAAGTGAATTTTCTTTCTTTGATGGCCTTCTTATCAATGTACATGTATCAAATAATTTGAATTAACAAGTAATCAAGTATAAATAAATAAGATGGTTAAGCAAATAAGACAATATTCTTTTATGATTTTTTTAATAAATATATAATTTTCGTGCATCGCACAAATATATATTAATATTATTTAATACTTTAATATTTATGTAATCTACAAATAAGACTATACTAATGGACTAAGGGAATCTTGCTTGTGCTAGCACAGACCCAACAAATTTATACAATAATCGACAAATCTCTACATTATATCTATCTATTCTCTCTCTATATATATAGTTGAAACTTCCAAATACTAGTAAATGTCTAATATTATTCTATGAATCTATACATATATAGTTGTTTTATATGAGTGACCAACCCAACATTTGATCTCAGATTTGAACAACATTTTTATGCTTCTTAATAAATAATATTTTCTCACACTTTAGTCTTTCGAGAACTTCAAAACCAAAATAGTTGAACAAAAGACATAATTCATAGACATTTGTAACAATGTTTGTAGCTTCATCATACAGAAAATGCTAAAATACACACTCTTAACATCATATATGGAGGAACTATTCATGAAATATTATACATGTTGAAAAATAATGATACATTTTTTGGCTCGTGTGTTTTAGATACTTCACAGGAACTTTTGATATAGAACACCTGTATAGTTATAAAGTAATGATCGATTGTTAGCACTTACATTTTAAAGCAAAAAAAAAAAAAAAAGTCATACACAATACACATTTTCCAAAGTGTAGAATGAAGAGGGAAAAAGGAGCATGTTAATATTTGA
Source organism: Solanum aculeatissimum (assembly GCA_038996855.1). NCBI lineage: Eukaryota > Viridiplantae > Streptophyta > Magnoliopsida > Solanales > Solanaceae > Solanum > Solanum aculeatissimum. Next base: position 8,030 of record JBCEWC010009743.1, read on the forward strand.
GCAATATACAGATAAAGAGCTGAACAAATCTGCTGAGGCACTCTAAGAAAGAAGCTGAAAATTAAGTAGTGTTTGAAGATGTTATAGCAAGAGTGTTCTCAAATTAATATACCATTCTTTGTTTTGTCAATAATCAATTCATAGTAAAATTAAGAGAGTTGGCATCTTCACCTCAAAAATATAATACTCGATAATAAAGAGAGAATGGTCTTACTTATCTTCACTCGTATATAATAATTTGTCCTATAAATTTTAAACTATTATACTTTATCGATTAATAATTGTGCTTTTATTAGTCTTCAATATTAAAAAGTTTTCATTAAATCCATGGTTTAATTCAGTTTCATGTCGAGCAGGTATATTCACACATGTTGATTTTATTAGTCTTTTTCTATTCAATTTTCAACGAGTTTCCTCAAAGTCTCTTTCTATTCAATTTAAGTATTACTAAGATTCAACCAATGTAGATTCTAGCAACATAATTTCATTGAGAAAGATAAAGAGATTTTTCCCAAAAGATGCTTATTTCACATTTTTGAGGTCTACATATTTTGTTGGTCTATGATTAATAGCAAGTTGAGAATCTTCAGCAAGATCCTTGTAATGAACTGGTTGGTCATTTTTGGTCTTATCTGTGAAAATTACTATTTTACCCTCCTGTAAGTTGCTTTGGGCCAATTTTGAACTATCTGTATTGTTGGATCGGGGATCCATTGATTTCATTTACTCTAGAATGTCGAAACTGGTTTATGAGAAGTTACAAAACTGAATTTGGAGTTAAAATGAGGTTTGTAGGCCCAAAGTTGTTTTTTGAGTTGTATTCGGAACCAAACTTTGACTTTGATCAATATTCAGAGTTCAGAAGCTCGGATCAAAATTTTGATAGTTTCAGTAGTTCCGGATGGTGAAACTAATGCTAGAAATCGTTTCATAATATTTTTCGGAGTTGCCGAAGGCAGTTTTGGTATTTTGAGTTCAAACTAGTTTATAAGAGTTGTATTGGTAAATGTGGTGAGAAGGCCTTGAAATCAAGTTTTGATGATTTTTTTGAGTCGTGATAACTATTTCCGTTATGGATACATATAAAGTTTGTGTAATTCTGATTTCGGATGAGTTCCGAGGGTCCGTTCTGAGTAGGGAATTGGACTTGATTTTGTTGATATTTGGTGATAGTGGTTTTCTTCTCCACATTCGTAGAGAAGCCTCCATGTTTGTACAGGTCAGGGTATAATTACCCTCCTCATTCGTGGAGGATTGATCCGCGATCGCAGATAAATGAGGTTGATGTTCTACTTCGTATTTGTGGGATGGGCTTCACGACCGCGGAGCACACGTGTGCCCCCTACCTTTTTACTCTCTGTGTTCGGGGGTTGGTCTCCACAATAGCAGAGGTCTTTTGACCTACTTCTCCACATTCGCAGGACCCCACCCGCATTTGTAAAATGCTTTTGTGTTCAACACTGTTTTAAACTCAAAGCCACTATTTTTAGACATTTTTCTGAACTTTAAGCTTTTTGGGGCAATTTTGAAGAGAGATTTTTGAAGATATAATTTGCGTAAGTGACTCTAACACTATTGTAATTATTTTTCATAAGTTTTATCTTTATATTGTCTTAAATTTCATGATTTTTAATGTCTAAAATTGGGAATGTTTTTACCATGATTTTCAAACTTTAAGTGTTGATTTCTCAATCATTTTTAAACTGATTTTAGTGAGCGTTTTGCCTACGGACTCCATTTTTCGCGTAGAACTTGATTTTAAATTCAATTTCAAAATTCAAGACTTCATATTTTAGCTCTTATTTTGACCATTTTGCCTCTAAGATTAATTCATGTCAATATGGATATTAAAATGCTCCTCTTAATGCATAGTATCTTATTTTGATATTGATTGAGATTTCAGGGAGCATTCAGAGGCTTGAGTTGATTAAAAGCTTGTTTGAGTGTAGTTTTGAGATCGAGGTAGGTTTGACTAACCTTGCTGGGACTGGATTTGAGATATTGATCATGTTTATGTGGTAATTGTGAGATCTATACTCTATTCATGAGTAAATGTGTTGATGCGATGAAATATGGATGAAAATGTGATTCTAGTTAAAGCTGATCTCTGAGATAAATGTGATTCTATTGCTAATCTGAGATGCAAACTTATGGATTGAGATTATGTGAGGTAATATTTAGATAATTTGAGGCTTGTAACTTTATCGGGGAGAAATATTGTTGTAATTTGATGGCTTATGACATACTTTTGAAGTCTATATGAATATGGACGAGAAAGATTTGATATCATTATTATACTTGATTCTTGCAAATAATTGTGTTGTAGATATATTTCGAGAATGAATAAGGTCTGCTACTTGTGTTATACTTGATGTTCAGATATAATTATGATGTGTTTATATGGTGGCGACGAGTGAGGTCTGGTACAATTTGGAGGCTACAAGACACTTGATAGGAAAACTTTTCATGTCTTGCTTATAATTTGTGCGTTTCTTCATATCACATGCTTTGAAAGTGTCTAATCTACTCCTTCTATGTAGATGTCAATTATGAGATCTCGATGATCAGTGGGAGAGCCTAAGCTAACTAATGTGGCTCCTACTTGAGGTCGAGATAGGGTTGGGGCCGAGGACATGCTAGAGCAGTTGCCCTACCCAGAGGACAAACTAGATTGACTTCTCCAGATCCTTCTTATAAGCCAAAGGGGCCTACAAATCCTATTCTACCACCTTCAGCTCCAACCCCTACACCTTCAGTCTAAGAGTTGCTCTTGAGATTATTAGCTAGATTAGAGAGAGCACCTCCATCCCCAGCTACTATTGATGTACTAGTTTCTACAGAACCGGTTGATCCTGCTATAGCTCTAACTGAGCCAACTATGGTCCATGTTGGTCCTTTTTCAGCCCCAGCAAGTTCTCCTATGACTGTTATGACTCTGCTTCAGGCATCTCGGCCAAGTTTGGGTTCTCAGCCTTAGAGTTTGGTTATTGCTCTATCTATTGCACTACCCTTGTTTATGGTGCCACCATCTTCTTCTATCCCAACCATATCTATTGTAGAACAGAAATGTTTTGAGCAGTTTGTTTGATTGGCTCCCCCGAGATTTGATGGAACCCCGAGTGATAGAGATTATGATTTCTTGTTAGAATATCAGGAACAATTGTGTAATTTGACCATTCTTGAGTTGCATATACCTCTTACCAATTTATCGTCCTAGCCAAGGAGTGGTGGAGGTCAATTTTGGCTCGTCAACCTATTAGATCTCCAGTTATGACTTAGGAGCAGCTTACAATGATATTCTTGGAGAGGTTCATGCGATACAACCTTTGAGACAGTCACCGAGATGAGTTTGATAGACTCTACCAAGGTTCTATGTTAGTGTCAGACTATGAGGTCAAATTCCTTACATTGTCCATATATATTTTGTCTAGCATCCCTACTGAGTCTGAGAGGATTTGGCATTTTGCCAAGATATTGGCAGGGTATCTTTAAGAGACTATAGATTCCTTGCTATTAGTTGGAGGCACTTTTCAGAGTGTAGTTGATCATGCCTATATGATAGAGTGTATCCAACATAGTAGACAAGGTGGCAGTAATAGATTCTGGTAGCATGGTCTGTTTGGTGGTAAGCCACCATGAGATTGGAAGTTTCAGAGGTAGGGCCATCATGGCTGGGCAGTTCAGGAAGCTCTTTCAGTATCACATAGTGTTGATAGGTCTAGGCCTACTCAGACAGTCCATGATAGTTCTCTTGGTTCAGTCAGACGTGGTGGTTCTTCAACATAGTCATCTCTGGTATGGGTTTCCTGAGCTTGTTATGTTTGTGATGAGGTTGGGCACTTTGCCAATCATTGTCCACATCATGATTTTCCCGCCTAAACATCAAGCTCTCAGCCAGCCCATCTAGCCCTAACCCAACAGCTAGAGACACCTCTTAGGGCATGAGGGGAGGTACCAGAGAAGGTCATGGAACATGGAGAAGCGGAGCCTGTGGAGGCCCACAGGCTAGTGATGGTCGTAGAGTTTTCTATGTTAGAGCTGAGACAGAGGTGTCTGATGTAGTTATCACAGGTATGGTTCTAGTGTGCCACATTCAACTTCAGTTTTATTTGATTCAGGTTCTACTTATTCTTATGTGTTAGCTTATTTTTCTTCAGATATTAATAATGTGTGTGAACCGCTTACCGAGCCTATTTATGTCTCCACCTCAATAGGTGAATCATTAGTGGTGAATCGAGTGTATTGGTGGTGTGTTGTGACATTTATGGGGAGAGACACTATTGTTGACTTGATATTGTTAGATATGGTAGACTTGGATCTGTTATTAGGTATGAACTGGTAATCATCTCATTATGTTATTCTTGACTATCACGTGAAGACTGTGACCTTATATTACCTATAGTTGCCTCAATTGGTATAGATTAGAGTACCTAACTTCTATCCTAAGTGAGTTATTTATTATATGCATACTTATCAGTTGATGGATAAGGGTTGTTTGTCTTTTTTAGCACATGTTTGGGTTGTTTCTCAAGAGTCCCCATCTTTGGAGACCACTAGGGTGGCTAGAAAGTTTATGAATGTATTCCTGACTGATTTGCTTGGTGTTCCTCCAGATCGTGACATAGACTTTGCCATTGGTGTTGAGCCAGGCACTAAGCCTATTTCTATTGCACCGTATCAGACGAATCCAGCTGAGTTGAAGGAATTGAAGGAGAAATTGGAGGACTTGTTGAAGAAGGGATTCATTCGTCCAAGTGTGTCTCCTTGGGGTGCTCCAGTATTGTTTATGAAGAAGAAATATGGCACTATGCGTATGTGTATTGACTATCGTTAGCTGAACAAAGTGACCATCAAGAATAAGTATTATTTGCCTCGCATTGATGATCTTTTTGACTAGTTGAAGGGTGTTGCAATATTCTCCAAGATTGATTTAAGGTTTAGCTATCATCAGTTAGAGTTCAACAGTCTGATATCTCAAAGACAACTGTAACGATCCAAAAAATTTTGAACCTCGTAATGATTGGTCAAGGTTAGTGTTGGATTCGTCATGGTTGAATTTTAGTAGTCATGGGTTGTATTTAAGTGGCCGGATTCAAAGGGATTGTTTTGATGAAGGGTTGTAAGGTCGTTTAGGCAGCACTGACTTTGAATAGTTATATCTTTTGGTATGAGATGAACTGTGTGGGCTATTATATATCAAATCGAAATTCCCTAGACTTATGTGCTATTTATTGATTATACATGTTTCTGAACTGATGATGTGTGTGATGATGCTATGATGGCTTGATTGAGGACTCTCGGGTTCTCCTTCGCCATGTCACATCTAGGACCTACTCTTGGATCGTGACAAAGATAGTATCAGAACCCTAGGTTTGTAAATGATCCTCGGAGTCCAACATGTTGCGTCACTTTGAGTTTTGTTCATGGGTGTGATGCACGCCATACCTATGAATGAGAGGTTGTGACAACATTTTAGGAACTTTACACTTAATTGGCCCTTGTGTCGTGCCTTGTACTATTTATAAGATTCCCTAAACTCTTGGTATTCTTGTCGCTCTTTCAGAACATGTCTCCCAGAAGAGCTCTCTTCCCCTGTCAGGCTCCCGACTTCAAGGAACAAGCCCCTCAGGCACCGGTAGAGGAACAAGTGACCCATGCCGAATTTAGAAATGTGGTCTCTATGTTGGCACAAGTGGTGGCTAACCAAGTCCGGCCAACCAATCCGGTGAATGTTGGTACTCCGACTTCTAGGATGAGGGACTTCACCTGGATGAACCCTCTGGAGTTCTTTGGCTCGAAAGTGGATGAAGATGCTCAAGAGTTCATTGATGAACTTGCTGAGGTATTGACTATCATGGGGTGAGTTCGGAAGAGAAAGCGAGCTGGCCACTTATCAATTGAAATATGTGGCCTAAGTGTGGTATAACCAATGGTTGGTTGAGCGAGTGGTTGATGTCAAGGTTAGTTGGGAATAATTCAAAATGGCCTTTCTTGATCGTTTCTTTCCTCTTGAGCTTAGGGAAGCCAAAATGTCCAAGTTCATCAATCTTCAATAAGGTGGTATGACCGTGAGGGACTACTCTCTCAAGTTCACTAAGCTTTCCAAATATGTCCTTATGCTTGTAGCGGATCCTCGTGTAAGAATGCACAAGTTTATTTTGGGTATTTTGGATTTGGTGGTGAAGGAGTGTCGAACTGCTATGCTCATCTGCGATATGGATATCTCTAGACTCATGACCTATGCTGAGAAAATTGAAGGTGAAAAGCTTAAGGAGAGAAGGGTGAATGAAGCTAAGAGGGCTCATTTCGATGGTGGGTTCTCTAACTCGAGGGGTGGTGGTGGCTTTGTACAGTTCCATCAAGGCCAAGGTTCCAATGTGAGGGTTGCTAATCCAAGAGTGCCTCCTCCTAAGGCATAAGTTAGGGGTGGTCACCGAATTCCTCTTTGTGGTCAATGTGGAAAACATCATATGGGCGATTGTAGGAGAGCTTCGGGTGCTTGCTTTGGGTGTGGGGATTCGGACCACAAGGTTTTTGACTTTCTACGGGGTGTAAAGAAAGATCAAGAGGCTCCCGGTGGTCAAGGGCCGCCGAAAGCTCCAGTTGGTGGTGCTCCCAAGAACAACCGATTTTATGCTCTTCTTGCCCGGCAAAAAGTGGAGAAAGCTCTGAACGTCGTGACTGGTATGTTAAAAGTCTTTGATTTTGATGCTTATGCCTTACTTGATTTGGGTGCAAATTTATATTTTGTGACTCTTATGTTGGCTGTTATCACCCCTATCACTCTTTATCATTTTAATCGTTTTGTTCAGTTGTGTTTCAAGTTCACTCTTGTACTGTTTGAATGCTTCAATTGTTTCATCTTTACTACTAAGTAAATAAACATAGTAGTATTGCGTAGAGTCGTCAATAAACATTATGAAATACTTTTTTTCACCACGAGATGGTATTGACTTCATTTCACAAATATGTGTGTGAATTAAGTCCAAGGGATTTGAATTCCTTTCAACTGACTTATAAGGATGTTTAACATACTTAGATTCCACACAAACTTCACATTTTGACTGTTTGTTTTCAAACTTTGGCAATAGATTCAAAGTACTCATTTTCTGCAAGATTTTATTATGACATGTCATAAATGTGAATGCCATAGATAATTTGACTCAAGTAAGTATGAAGAAGCCTGAACTTTATTACTTTCAATAACTATTACATTCAGTTTGAAAGGCCCTCAGTAAGGTAGCCTTTTCCTACATACATCTCATTTTTGCTAATTACAACTTTGTCTAAAAAAAGAACACATTTAAATTCATTCTTGATCAAGACACCAGCAGAAACTAGAGTTTTTCTCATTTCTAGAACATGACAAACTTTGTTTAAAGTCACCACCTTGTTGGATGTCATCTTTAAACTTACATTGCCATAACCTTTAACTTTTATTGTGGAAGAATTTGTCATGTATATGGTCTCATCAGGTGCAGCAGGAGCATATGTTGCAAAAGCTTCTTTAACTTCACAAACATGTGAAGTGGCTCCAGAATCAAGCAACCACTCCTTGGGGTTTCCTACCAAGTTGTATTGAGTCAACATGGCACATAAGGTCTCTACTTCTTCATTCTTCATAATCATATTTACTTGATTCTTTTTCTTTTGCTTCTTTGAAGAGCGGCAATCAATGACTTTATGTCCAACCTTCCCACAATTATAACAATTGCCTTTAAATCTCTTTTTAGGTGGATTGTTTTGTGTTTTAGATGTCTTCTTTCTCTTTTAGACATTTGGTCCTTCTTCAACAATATTTGTCCCTGTTATTGTTGAATTTTTTAGTAACCTCTTTTCTGCCACTTTGTTGTCCTCTTTAATTCTCAAGCGTACAATGAGATTTTCAATAGTCATCTTCTTGCATTTATGCTTTAAATAGTTCTTGAAGTCCTTACAAAGTGGAGGTAACTTCTCAATGATGGTTGTCACTTGAAAAGCATCATTCATAAACAATTCTACATTAAAGATTGTATGAGTATTAAGAACAAATACTTTGCCACAATGAATATTTTTATAGCAGGCATCTTCAGTTTTGTATTTTTTTTCAAAATTATCCCACAGTTCTTTGGAAGTCTTCATGTTACTATACACACTATACAGATCGTCTTGCTATCACGACCTGGATAGGGGCCTAGATGTCACATGGCGAAGGAGAACCCGAGAGTCCTCGATCAAGCCATCATAGCATCATCACTCACATCATCGGTTCGTAAGCACAGAAAAGTAAACACATAACACATAATTCTAAGAGAAATGGGGCTTTGGACTCAATCTATGAGGATGTTGTCGGGAATGGGATGAGCATGAATCACATGGCACATAGCAAGTATTTCTAAGAGGCGGGTAAGTAGAACACAAGCTATGGGGGAATACCAGGTTAGGAGACTTTCCACATAAGCACATTCCCAACATTCACAATCCCATAAACATAATCATAAGCATAAATGAACATCATTTCCATAAACAAATCCCAATAATCATAATATCCCAAATAAGTATAATACAACGTGCAAAAGTTTAGTGTGTGCAACATAGCCTCTACATAAGAAAAGCGGGGCCTCGACATAGTTTGGGGCTCACCCTCAATATATGAAATAAGAAAATAAACTAATACAAGAAAGATAGAAGGTGGCTATTAACCCCTTGAACAAAAGGGCTCACCATAAGCTAGGAACTCCAAAGATATCACTCGTTGTCCGCCGGAAGATAGAAGTCGTCACCTGTCCCTACATGGTTAGAACATGTAGATAAAGAGTATGGGTTAGCAAAGAATATGTACTAAGTATGCGAGCATCCAATGCATATAACAATATAGTATGAACAAACGAAATGACAAGGGGACAAGTGGTACGAAGGAATGCACATAGCCAAGAGGAATTGTTACGACCCGGATAAGGGCCTAGAAGTGACATGGCGAAGGAGAACGCAAAAAGTCCTCGATCAAGCCATCATAGCATCATCACACACATCATCGGTTCAAAAGCGCAGAAAAGTAAACACATAACACAAAATTCAAGGGGAAACGGGGCTTTGGACTCAAGCTATGGGGATATTGCCGGGAATGGGATGAGCATGAATCACATAGCACATATCAAGTATTTCTAAGGGGCGGGTAAGTAGGACTCAAGCTATGAGGGCACACCGGGTTAGGGGACTTTCCACATAAGCACATTCCCAACATTCACAAGCCCATAAGCATAATCAAAACATCATTTCCATAAACAAATCCCAATAGTCATAATATCCCAATAAAGCATAATACAACGCAAAAGAGTATAATGTGTCCAACATAGCCTCTACGTAAGAAAGAGTGGGGCCTCGATATAGTTTGGGGCTCACCCTCAATACATGAAATAAGAAAATAAATAAATACAAGGAAGATAGAAGGTGGCTATTGCCCTTGAACAAAAGGGCTCACCACAAGCTAATAACTCCAAGGATGTCACTCGTCGTCCATTGGACGATAGAAGTCGTTATCGGTCCCTACATGGTTAGAACATGTAGATAAAGAGTTTGGGTTAGCACAAAGTATGTACTAAGTATGCGAGCATGCAATGCATATGACAATATAGTATGACCAAGCAAGATGACAAGGGGATAAGTGATATGAAGGAAATGCACATAGCCAAAGGGAATATAGTATAACAATATGCGATGCTATGATGCATGAAATGCAACCTAAGATCATATTATAGGGGGATGTAACCTCAACCGACAACGGAGGAAACCCGAGCGAGCTACTACCCGGATATGGACTACTTGCCAAGTAGATCCCTAGTCAACCCTTCAACAAGGAGATACATAACAAGTCAATCCCTATCTAGGGAGATAACCTATGGTGGCACATGCTTTGACGGAAAGGAGTATGGACCCTTGGAGATAGTCCACCCCGACTCCAATCCCTCGGTACTCAGTCTCATCCCACGAGAATATATATATATACATGTAACTTCAAATCGGAGAACTTACATTCTTTCCAAATCATGGATCATTAGTCAAAACCAAATCATTGATCAAAACCATATTCATGCTTGGGCTAAAATCCAACAAGAGAAATTGGAGAACTTACATTCTTTCCAAATCATGGATCATTAGTCAAAACCAAATCATTGATCAAAACCATATTCATGCTTGGGGTAAAATCCAACAAGAGTTTCCAAAATCCTTCTCATAATCATTTTCATATCAATGCAATAACAGTAGCCCATCTACATAGCTTATCATATCAAGTCTTCATAACATATCAAAGTGGTTCAAGCACCCAAAATGCTTAAAGAGCCATAACAAGAGACTATGTGATCACAAGCCTTAACATATCATATCATAACAAG
>JBCEWC010009744.1:0-18400 GCA_038996855.1 Solanum aculeatissimum
AGAGGCTTGTTTGGGGTTCCTTCGGGTTCCTCATTCGCCATGTCACGTCTAGGCCCTAGGCTTGGGTCGTGACAAATGGAACATCTTCAGGGGCAGCCAATGCTGCACTCATTTGGGCCTAAAGTTGTTGAAACTCCATCTGGATGGCCATCTTTTCTAAAGGCCTTGCTGTATTGAGACTCTTCTGGACCCTCCTCTTAAATGCATCTATGCGGGCATCCACGGGACTGAGATTCTCCTGGATATCTACAATCGTGTATGCCTGCATGTGGGTCTCCGCTTTAGCAATAACTTGGCAGACCCAGGATCTCAATTGCTGCAACAACTGAGTCAACTGTGACTTAGTGCAGGCCTGTCGCTGCGCTAAGGCCTGAAATGCTGCCACAAATACAAAGGTAATGTCTGCGGGTACTAAAGTAGATATAGGGGCCACTAGAGTAGGAATATCAGCAGAGGGCCCTTTCTACAAATTGGTCTCAGCCTGTGGGGCCCCCTCGGTAGTAGGTGCAACAACAACAGTAGTAGATGGATCAAGCGGAGGCACTAGAGCAAACATCTCTAACATAGGTACATGAGGCTTCGGTGCTTGCCGAAGTGCAACTAGATTGTCATCAACCTTGATTAAGCTGGCATAAAGTGTACACTGAACCTCTACCAATACATCCATGTAATGAATAATATCCACCCCTATCGCTAAGCATAGTAGGTGAATCAGGCACTGGAAAAGGATAGTCGTGGACCTCTTCAGGGCTGCCTCATGGATGTACTCTAAAATAAGGGGGACCCAGTCAATATTGTAACCAACCAAGATGTTGGCTACTAGAACAGAATGGCCCTGCGTGAGTGTATTATCTGCAAGTATCAATCGTATTAGTGAATGAACCACTGCCCACCAAAACTTGGCGAGGAAACTAAGGGTAGCCTTAACTATAGGCTCTGCTGACATGGTGATCCATGCGGGGTTGGGCCCCTATGTTTCTATCTGGTCAGCAACACATCTTATCAAAGCTACTCTACGCTCTGGGTCCCTTATATTGCCCAAGTCTTGAGTTTACCCCACTCTGCGGTCGAACTCTTCTATGGATCTGGGGGCGTAGAACTCGAGACTAAACAACATCTAGTAAATGGTCTCCTCTAAGATTTCCACCTACTGGTCTCTCACCATCATTTTTTCCAATCTTGACTGGGTGAGAGGCTTCTCTCTCTTGGGAAGTGATCTATGTACTATGGTGGTGTAGGAGGCAAAAAACTCTCTTACCAATACCAGTCAGTACCTCCCTACTGGCTGTGCCAACCACTGGAGCCTGTAGCGAACTATAGTGTCCTCGAGCCTTGGGACACTATCGAGTCCTGTAGTAATGATTCGTGGCTCCTTGAAGATAGAATGAGTGGGCTGACCTCACTCATTCCACTGTATATCCTCCTCATAGATAGCCGATATTCCCCTGATGCACCATCTGCAAGCTCGGGCATCTGGTGATGTATTTGGTAGTTGGGGGCCTGAAGATGAGGCGAAGTCTGACCCCTTCCTAGATCTGGGCTTGGACCCTCCCTCGGAAGAGGTCATACGTATGCTGCTACTGGCTCTATCACCTCCCTTGTCAGACTAGGGAGGGCAGACCATGATCGTCTGTATGGTAGCCTGCCTAGTAGTAGCCCGAGTCTGTCATGGTTTGGTTTCTGGATCCGGCTGAACATCGATCTCCTCTATAGATCCACTAGACTCGGGGGCATGCTCAGAATCAGTGGGCTTGTCAAGCAGGTGATCACTCATGGCCCTGATGTTATCTTTCCTTGGTCACGAAGCAATGGTACCTATAAAACCATATTCATGAACCAATTAGTCCTATGAATTGAAAATCACAAAACAAAAATCAAAATTAGACTGGAAAAATAAGGGTCAATGAGTACCCTCTTACGAGTTATAGACAAATGTACGAGCCTTAAATGGGTCTCGTGGATGCAGTGTTCAACAATTTAAGTTACTGGAATAGCCTACAATACCAGACACGACTCGTGGAATAGTCTATGAGTCATGGACTGGGTTGTAAATGTGATCTCAGACTAGGTATCACACAGGTGGTACTCTACAAGACCTATCTACGAGTTGTGGAACAATCTATGACTCGTAGAAGGTCTCGTCTGATGAAATCTTAGAAACGTTTTTACAAGGGGTAAGTACGACTTGTGGAATGTTCCATGGGCCATAGAAAACCTCATGAATCTGTTTCCAGAATCTGAATTTCTCCAAGTCCATTAGATGAGTCCCCAAACGACTAATTTTCAGCAATTTAAACAACCTTGCAGTGAACTCACACACCCCACATAGTTTTTGTATCCATCAATCTCCATCCCTACATGCATTGTACTTAAAACTAACCTTATCGAAAGTAATTTAGCATGTGATCCTAACGGTCTGACCTATGTTCAAATATTTAACCATACAACAATTTAATTTAATTCAATTCAATGGTCCAAATATCCTGAACATGAAATTGGCTACCCGAACATTTTCTGAATAACTAATTAAATCCTAACCTAGGAAATCACATCGATATCACGATAACTTATTAGGATTAGAATATTACTAATTCACCTAATGGCATAAACTCGCACTCTAATCAATAATCAACCAAAATTTATAACTAACTCAATAAATTTAGGTTTTAGAAATCGAAAACTAATCAAAATGATGTAAATTAGGTTGAAATTTATAAAGGAGAATAGAAAGGGGGCTGAAAAACCCTAGAAAAAGGGTCGCCAGAATTCTTGCCAAAAAATGGTGGGGGTGCTAGACGTGTGGGTGAGATCGATTGTGTGAATAGATATGGTAGGGTATTTTAGGAAGGTTTTCTTGAATATGGGGTCAAAATAATTTTGACCCCATTTATATATAAACTGGGTCAGATTTTAAAGTTACTGGGCCGAGCCTTACAAAACCCCAATTGTGGGTTGTGCAATATTCCATGTCTCATAGATCGTGGTCTTATATGGGCCTAAAATCCTAGTTTGAGGGTTGTACTCTACGATACCTTGGACGAGTTGTGGATTTAGACACGGCTTGTAAGAAGGTTTCGTTGAGTACTTCTGATACTTGGTTAAAATTAGAAAAAATTACCTGGGGTCCATGAGCCCCATTTAAGACCCGTGTTTTAATCTATGAATCGTCAAGTTAGATCGTGGACTGGAGTGCACATATGTTTGCTCACTGGAAGGTTCTACGAGCTAGTATACGGGTCCTATAATGAAGTACGACTGTATAATTAGTCATAGAATTAGATTTTTTGCCCAAAATAGCCGGCTTGGCCTTGCACCTACAAAACCTGCATCAACACACTGTTACCCTATATGCCACCAGTCCATTGTTCAAAATTTTACTAGAAAACTACTGAAAATAAAAACTACCAAACATTCTAAAACTAAAAAGCAAACAACAACTATCCTATTACATCAAATAACTTGGGTAAAATCCCAAGAAGCGCCTAATTTATTGTCATGGCACGACGTGGACTTTTTGATTACTCAGATTTCATCAACAACTCACACTTCCATCTTGAGCTTATCTGGCCTCTTCATCGTGTGACACTCATTGAAGATAACTTCTTCTTCATTTAATCTGAACTTGAGTTGGTCGACTCCATATCTACTATGGCTCACCCAGTGGCTAGGAAAGACCTTATCAAGATGATTGGGATGTCAAAGTCGACTTCGCAGTCCAGGATCACAAAGTCTGCGAGGAATATGAACCTATCAACTTTGATAAAGACATCATAAAATATCTCCATAGGCTTCTTCACCATCCTGTCAGCCATCAATAGTCTCATGCTTATCGGGGTAGGGGCTTCTAGACCAAGTTTCTTGATGATCACAAGGGGCATCAGATTTAAGTTGGCACTAAGATCACACAGTGCCCTTGTAAACTCCACATCACCTATGGTACAAGGAATGGTAAATGTGCCTGGGTCTTCACTTTTCTGCACCAAGGATCTAGTAGAAATCACACTGTAGTGTTGGAGCTCTTGGGAGAGCTCTTGACTCACACTGAGCTTCTTAGTCACCAGATCCTTCATAAACTTCGCATAACCAGACATCTTCTCCGATACCTCAATCAATGGAATGTTGATGGAGAGTTGCTTCAACATGGAGAGAAAGTGTTTGAACTTACCTTTCTCCTTCTTTTTCTTTAGTCTCTGAGGGAAGGGCGGAGGAGGTCGAGGAATGGTCTCAACTATTGCGATGCAACATTGCTTTCCTAATTCACCATACAATTATTTTTAATTTTATTCAGCTTATTCACTTAACTCTCATCACGAACATCGCCATCATCTATCTGTAATGGAGAATCGATTATCTACTTCCCACTGCGCGTTGTGATAGCCATACACTACCCATCATTCTTAGGATTTTGTAAGGTATTACTGGGTAGCGTATCTTTCTGGCGTTGGTTCAAGTGAGTTGATATTTGGCTGAATTGTTATTCAAGATGCTTGATGGCCATAGAATGAGACTTAATCTTCTGGTTTATACTGAAGATGTCAGACTTTATCCCCTTTAGTATCTCATCTTGTGCATTAACCCTTTTTAACAACTGGTCGAATATCTTCTCAATGCGAGATGAGCCAACTCTACCATCCCGATTATGCAGTGGAATGTATAGACCATTTCTAAAGCCTTCTCTATAACCCCAGTCAACATCTCTATCTAGTCCCCTCGGCCTGTCATAGTAGCCTTCTCTGTTGTTGTTGTCTTTGAAGGCTCCATCTCTTCCATAGTTCTAACCTTGGTTCCCTTGACCTTGGCACTAATAGTCCTGATTGGACCCTTGGGCATTGGGCCAGAAACACACTATTTGCTCTACAACTAAACACGTGTCCTCCTCATAGTATGGCTCATCGTATATGGGTGGGCGAGGGGGATGATGAGCTATAACATTCACTCGCTTATGTTCTGCTTTATCAATAACTCAATATTAGTATTAAATCGTGCCAATTCTTGCATCACTTCCTCACTGGATTGTGCTTGCGCTAGACTAGTGCTAACTGAGAATGAGCTTCTTATAGTAGATTTTCCCCTCATACCCCATGCACAGTTGGTTTTGACCACGTGTTCCAACTCTGAGCAACCTTCTGAAATGGATGATCAATGAAAAAGCTCCTTATAATTATGTCAGCGACAACTTAGCCATTCTCATATAGGGCTTTGTAGAAGATTTCCACCAGGGCCTCATCAACAATCTTATGATCAGGGACACATCTTAGACATTTTGTGAACCTCTCCCACGTAGCACCAATCTAGTCACCAGGAATCTGCTTGAAGTTATTGATCTCATACTTTAGCTTCAGTTTCTTTGAGATAGGGAAAAACCTTTCCAAAAAAGATATCTGTAATTCTGCCTAACTGGTGATCGAACTCTGTGGGTGCTCTGTTAACCATAACTTTGCGTTGCCAGTAAGAGAAAACGAGAATACACGGAGCTTAATGACATCTATGGAGAGATTTTGGTTCCCCATCATACTCTTACAAATGAACATAAGATTGTGTAGATGATTATTAGGATCCTCTTATGGTAGGAACAACTTGCAATTTTTCAAAATCTAGAGTAATCCACTTGAAACGACGAACTTTGTGTCATCCGGTAGTGGGGGTAACACAATAGCTCATGTAATGTCCATCGCCATAGGGTCAAACCGATTTGATTCCACTAATTTTTTGCGGCTTGCAGACCTTGTGGCGGTGGTAGATTGTTGTCTCCATTATTTTTGTTCAACCCTGCATTTGCCGCATCATTCACGGCGTTGTTGGTGTTGTCTTGGGCCATCCTTCGCAGTGTTCTTTGAATCTCAGGATCAAATAGAGCCAAGGGATTGCCTTGACTTTGAGTATTGTGCATACACTACACCTGCACATGAAGAGAAATAACAAAAAATATAAAATTAGGGAAATAAGGATTAATCCCCCAAATGTACTTGAATTAACCAAGTTTAGCTGTATTCCCCGGCAACAACGCCAAATACTTGATGTCGCTTAAGTCACACCTCCCTTTTAAGGTAAAGCGATCATCAAGTAAATAACTTAACCGAGGTTAGGATCATTCCCAAGAGGAATATGGTAGACTCAAGAATCAATTCAATACACCTTGAGAATGATTAACCTACTTATCTCCCGAGGAAAGGGGGGTTTGAAAATAAAAGTTTAAATTAAACTAAATGAATATAAGTAATGAACAACTAGTGGAAGAGCTAACTAGGGTGAAGTGTTCTCCATGAATCCCTAACTTAGTTATATCAGACACATGTAATTCTCTTCCAGTGTGTAGGTGTAGGACAATAAGTTAGGTTTACCTAAGTCTTTCATCCAACAAATAGGTAAATTTTACCTCGAAACTTGATCCGTCTCCATGGTATGACACTACTAACCCTTACTCTAATCCCAATACAATCTCCTCTTAATTCGATTAAGTTGATTAGATGAGAAAAAGATTAATCGCCTCCTGTTAATTACCTCTTTTCCTATTCGTCACTTTCTTGATCCGGCAAATGATACTAGGCGAGTTCTAACGTTGTCCACCGTTAAAATCAATTAAAGAGAAGAGAAAAATTAATACACCGTAACACACCTTTCAAGAATTACACATTAACCAATTTTACCTTGTTAGTTCCTCATGGTTCCCACAACCCTAGTTGTGGATTTAACTATGCATTATCACTGTAAACACTAAGATTATGATATAGAAGAACATAATTAAGTACTGACACAGATGAATTTGAAACCACAAAATCTAACTTTTCAATTAAAATCACGAGTTTGAATCAAGAACACACAGTGTATGATAAATCCTAAGTGTATTCACTAAAACAAGGTTGAAACTTTATTCTCTCTGAAAAACTTAATGAAAAATAACCTAAAAGCCTATTTATAATAAGTAAAATATTAAACCAAAATAAATTAGGAATACTGTGTCGACAATCTTTACAAAACCTCATTACGGCTCGTAAACCACTTCACGGCCCGTAGATCGGGGTTTCGTGGATTCTGGCAATGTTCAAGAATTAACTTCTACAAAACTATTCCATGACCCATGTAAGATTCTATGGCCTATGGAAGGTCTCATCTCATGAATTTCAATATCTCTTTTTTTTATGATCCTTAGGGAACGACTATTCCTCTACGACTCATGTAACATTGTACAGCTCGTGGATGCTCCTCGTAGAGTTGACTTTAACTTTGCACCCCTAATTAGAACTTTATACGAAACCCTCTCCATAACTCGTGGACTACTCCACGACCCATAGAGGGTTCCGTGGAACACCAAAAACTAGCAACTTCCGCCTCTTTCTCCCAAAACTTTGTCAACACTGTAATCCTACAAAACAAACACAAAAACACAATCAAACCTACTAACATGCAGTGAGAACACACAAAATCCAAGTTTTAAGTATCAAAAGTGTTGTATTTTGACAACACATCAATTGTTGGTAATGACCTCAGCCAATGTTCACCCATCTAGAAATGACCTCAGACCCAATGTCAACCAGTATATTACTTCGACTCTCTGGAATAAACCTCAGCTAAACATCGATCGGTAGAGACTCGACCACCAATCCATATGTTACCTTACTCACCTCTCGATCGTAACCATTACAAGGATTAAATGCACAAATAATAGTGAATGTAATGTGCATGATCTCAATTATATCATAGTGTCAACATCATAACAATTTCAATGTTATCATAGTATCAATATCATCAATGCATCGATATCATCAATATGTCAATATGATCAGTGCTTCAATATCATCAGTCTCAACATCCACCGTATCTCAATAGAAGTGTCATCTTAATAACAATATCAAATGATTCACAAGATCACATATTTTATGAACTCACAATTAATTTACAAGTCAAAAAATCACCAAATAAATAATTATTCAATTTGAAAACTCATGATCAAGCCTATGATGATACAATTCTCTCCCAAAATACTCAATTCCATACGCATAGGAGCATACAAGGTTCAATCATACTTAACAAAATATTAGAAGTCCACTTGCCTGAGAAATGTTTCGAATTAAGTCAAATTTAAAGTTTTTCCCTTTTTACGATACTCCGAATCACCAAAATCTATTCAAATATAGTATCACAATCACATAACGAATCTAATGACACTAAAATCAATCAATTCAGATGCAAATGGCAAAATGGTCAAAATTAAATGCTAGAAAAAGTAGCCGAAATCTAAAATTTAATACATGAAAATATTTTTCAAGTGATAAGGAGTTCAACGGTGAAAACAATTTCAAAAATGGAGTTAAAATGAGGTAGAAATCATAAATTTAGTATTATAAATCAACGTCCGAAAAATCCCCAAATTTTCCAATTAAAAACCCAAAATTATAAGTTAAAAATATAATTTAATAAATCGAAATTGAAGAAATAGGTTAGAAAATAGTTACCCAAGAGATTTGCCTTGAAAACCTTGAAGATCCTCTTTAAAATGACACTTGGAATATTAAAAATGATGAAAAATAGTAAAAATCCATAATTAAAAGAGGAACACTGTAAAAGAAACTTTTATGCTCTGGGAACGCGGAAGCTCAAACTGCCCAACACCCTGTGAACGCAAAGAGATTCTTGCGAACACGGAGGCCATGTTAGCAGTGCTCCATGACCGCAGAGGTCTACAAAATTTTACCCCCGCGAATGCGATAATTGAGGCACGAACACGTAGAACAAAGTTCACCTTCACCAGAAAATAGCTAAAACCAACAAAATACAACTCTATGAAGTTATGAAATAGACCCATGAAATTTGTTCAGAATCTCGTGAGCACAAACAAACATGAAATCCTACCTGAAACAATGTTTTGAACTTAATGGATCCGTTAGAATTTGAATTTGGGGCCTCCCTGGCTCGGAACGCGGAAAAGATCGTTTAAATTAGTTTATGACGCAAATACTCAAAATATTCTTGAAAGCTCTAAAAATTACAACGAAGTCATTTCTAGTGTTAGTTTTGCCACTCAGAACCAATAAAATTGTCGAAATTGTAATTTGAGCTTCTGAACTCCGAATGTTGACCAAAATCAAACTATGATAAAAAATGAACTAAAAATGCTACTTTGGGTCCAAAATCTTCATTTTAATTCCAAATTCAGTTCTTCAAATTCTCCTAGATTAGATTCTACATTCCAGAGTTGATGGAATCGACAGAATCATATTATGACACTTGAAACTCAAAATGATCACAAAACTTAAAATTTCCTACTTTAAGTCTTTAAAAACTCTTTCTTTAGCAAAACTCTAAATTTTTACAAGATTTTCGGTATCCAACTTTTAGACTTGACAAAAAATGTCTCAAGGTAACTTTCAAGAAGTGAAAAGTGGTAATTTTATCAAAAATACCAAAAATGACCTTCGAGGTCATTACATGCCGCCACCCTACATAGCAGGTCTGTTACTCTCAATCTTCCTGGCAGGATCACAAATACTCTGAAATGAACCATCAAATAACATAAGCGAGGATCTATCCTCCTGATGATAACCATCGAATCCCTTTATCAACTCACGAATTTGCTCAAATTGAGTAAGAATACTCAACATTGTTTTGCAACACAATTTAAGAAAATGAGCCTCGTATTCATATACTATCATGAAATCTTTCTCTAATCCGTCTAACTCATTCCAGCATTGATCATGAAGGTTGTATGGCACAAACTTCTCAAAAGATATCTTGATAAATTGATCCCAACTCATCATAGGGGTAATAAATAACCTACAAGAAATAATCGACCTCCACCACTCCTCAACCATATCCACAAATTAATATGAAGTATAAGCCACTCCACAAGCCTCTAAAACACCCAAGTTGAATGGTGATCCTGACACTCAGTCAAAAATTCATATGCTCGATCTTGTGTTGTACCTCTAAATCTGAGAGATGCCAATTTAACAAACTTCTTAAAGCTCTTTTGCTCAAACTCAAACTCAAACCCAAGTCTGACATCATTAAATCATCCTCAAGGTGGAGCTTCTCTCCTAAACCCGACATTACTTCGAATTGCAAAAAATAGATTAGAAACTTACAACACTTGACATGCGATAAAAAAAATAGATAAGATGTTTACAACACTTGATATGAATGAATCACATGAAAGGAATCAACAAAGGGAATTTCTTTTATAAGGAGCCTTTCAAAGATAGATATAGAAATCTGCGTACCGATTTACAATACTCTACTAGACACCCTATTGTTTAAGTCATGAGACCAGTGAATCTAGTGCCCTGATACCAATTTGTCACTATCTAAAAATTGAGGTCATGATGATACACATCTCAAAACCCAATCAGATGTGTAAGACAAAAAGTAAAATATATACGAGACTCCCAGAAAGGAAGTCAGGACACAAAGAAAAAGATAAAAGAATAACAATAATATATCCGAAAATTTAGTGTCATAAGTATAAAGAACATCTAGTACATCTTTGAAATGGTAATATGATTCAGTCTCTAAATAGTAATAAAGACAACAAATAAGAGATAGAGCTAATGGCAATCTGGACATAGGATCTCACCACCTAATACAATGTAGAGTATTTGCTTGAATAGATCATCTACCATGAGGATAAACTTGACTAGGATTTGATCTAAAAAGGGACACAGAAGTAGAGGTGAGTATAATTCACATGTACTCAGTAGGTTTGATCAACTATATATTAAGAATTGATTAAACTATATTATAAACTAGGAGTACTTGCACTTGCACACAAAAAACACTACTTTACATCGGTGCCACTAGTTTATATTGAATGGTGTGAATAAAGTAAACACACTAGCTCAAATATAAATAACACCATCATAAGTCAAAACTCATGAAATGAAAACATTCAATCAAATGACATGGAACATCTATAATACATGAGTGGTATAGTGAGATCAAGACTGTCTCACAGCTTGTCATATACACCTTCCAAACTGAGATGCTAGGCAGGACCGGTTGGAGTCTCGTAAACCGTATACGTCAACACAATCACAATATCACATCCTCCTTGCCACCTAGCTTGTAGTCAAATGATCACAATATCAATGTCTTATCCTCCTTGCCACTTAACTCATGGTTAAGGATTTTTAAAGTGTCTCATTTTCTTTCATAATATTACAATCTCAGTATCTTTTTCTCCTTGTCACATAACTCGTGGTGAAGAGTTTTAAAGATGTATATTTTTTTTCAAAAAGGTTCTTTCACATTTTTTAACTTTTCATATTTCATGATATGATGTATGAGGATGAATTCATGTTAATACACAAATATAGATGCAATAATCATCACAACATGTACATCTAAGTATCAAAGTACTAATTAAACCTTAATAATTTATGATAAATACCCTCATTTAAAAATAACAGAAAGAAGATCTTTTGAAATAAACAACTACCATTTGAAAAGTCTTTTTATTTCTCAAAATATATCACAATTTATAACTCATCTCAAAGCATTCTATTTCTCAAAATATGCATCAATTCACAATGCATCTCAAAACATTTCATTTCTTAAAACAAGCCATAATTCACAACTCATATCAAAGCTTTTATTTTCTCAAAGTATGCTAGAATTCACAACACATCTTAAAGAATTTCATTTCTCAAAGTATGATATAAATTGCAACTCAACCCCTCTCTTGGGTATCACCAGTAAAACAGTATTACAAGCTCCCATCACCATCAATCAAAGAAATACATACTCATAAAATAATCAAAATAGCAAGTAAAGCCTCTCACATAGGCAACATAATATAATCCACAATCCCAAATCATGGTACAATCTAATCCCATAATCTACGGCATAAGAACAATCAATTATACAATCTCAATTTCAAAGAAGGATAGTCAAACCTACCTTGAATGCCAAAATCCACACCCAGACACTTTATCAAAGAATCCAAAATAATTCCCAACTATCTACAGTGGAATTTTTTATCAAAAAGAAGTCCAATGATCCCCATATTGCAAGGTTTTAATTTAAAAGATAAAATCATCTAAAAATCACTTCAAAATCGAAAAGGATAAACTAGAATTATAACATAAAATTAGATTTTACAAGTACTAAGGAGCTTATGGTTGAAAATCTCATAAATATTAGACAAGAAATGGATTCAAAATCATTATTTTACTAAATTTTGAGTTCACAAAGAAATCATGGGATTTGGGGTTGAAAAACTAGAAATTAGAAGTGAAAATCTTCAAATAACGAAAGGAAAATAAAGAATTTAGGTAAAACACTTATCCAAAAGATTTTCTTCGAAAACACTTTCAAAAATCGCTTCCCAAACTCAAAGGGTTCAAAAAAATTGAAAGTGGCCAAAACCCTTTTTAAATATTATTTTGGTAAAAAATGACCTTCGTGATAGTGGGCCTTTACCCACTGCGACTGCAGAGAATAGAGGGGTACAACATCGTGATCACTGAGAATATAAAGATAAAGCATCACGATCATAGGACCCCCACCATGATTGAAGAAGGACTTTACTCATTGCAAACACAAGTAGGGTGTCGTGAAAGTGATGAACAAACTTACTGCACCAGTTATCACATTTGGAAATTACTTCAAGTCTCCGATCGAACCCTCGAGATTTGATTAGAAACCTATACACATAAATTATACATGTTACCCTATTAAATTTGATGTTCCAGACTCAGTGAAATCATCAAAAATTGAATCTAAGCTTTTCTTGACTAAAAATCTGATAAGTCACAACTAAACTAACTTTAAGACTCAAAATGATCAAAATTCCCTTAGAACTCCTAAATTTGACGAAGCCTCTCCTAGGCCTAAAATCACCTTTGTATCCATCAAAAAAATCAAAAATTTAATTTAGACATCTAAACTAAAACTGTTGATAAAAGTCAAACTTTCTCCCATTTTAACTCAAACTTTCAATTTAGGGCCTTGAATCCACAAAATAGCCTCAAATTAAGACGACAATGCTTCCATACCAATTTTCACATTTCAAAGTTGTTGTAAATGATTATATTCCATTTTGAGAGTCATAACCCAAATGGTACCAAAATTCACTTTTTGAATAATTTAAGTCTTTGGGACTCAAAAACTAATAAATTACTCAACTCTTCTATGAAACTCCAAAGGCCAACAACACATACTGATCAATTAAGACTCAGAAAAACT
Organism: Solanum aculeatissimum; assembly: GCA_038996855.1. Taxonomy (NCBI): domain Eukaryota; kingdom Viridiplantae; phylum Streptophyta; class Magnoliopsida; order Solanales; family Solanaceae; genus Solanum; species Solanum aculeatissimum. The sequence continues at coordinate 13,180 of JBCEWC010009744.1, forward strand.
AATGAAAGGAGTAAAATGGTAATTTTCTAAGAACTTTTAAAAATGACCTCTAGGGTCATTGTATTTTCCTTATTTTTTGTACCTTCACTCCTCTTGTTTTCCTTCTAAGGATGATTTGCTTACACTATCTCATCATTGCTCGCTTGTGGTTATTCTTAATTGTAACTAGCGCTGGTGGATCAATAGCTTATTTACCACTTCGAGTAGCCATTTCCAGGCAATACCCATCAATTAATGTTTTTAATTTTCAACTATATTTCTTAGAAGTGTACTATCTTTACATTGATTTAAGGATGTGGACTTCTGGCCAATTTATTTCTCAATTTGTTAAATAGATATATCACTTTTTATTTCTTTGAGACTCTTCTCAACAGACTTGTAATGTTTTATCATCTTGGTCATCATCTCTCCAAGCCTTGTAATTCCTGATCCTCCATCTCAGTTGCCTGGTTGAATATATGTACCATTTCTTTTGTTATTGTAGTTGTCCTTTGTCCACTAACTATCTCTATGTTAGCTCCTATTAAGATCATTTTATAAAAAATGATGAAATTGTTATCACAATTAAAATTGTTCACTTCAGAGGTACTCCTTGTGGTTTCTATATTCATAATATTCCATACCCTATTTGTTTTAGCAACTATATCAAGTCTCTCAATAGCTTCCTCAAAAGTAATTGCCATAAATACTCCTCTAGTGATAGTGTCAGCAACTACTTTTCCATTGTCATCCAATACTGTATAAAATATCTCAAGAAGTAAATCTTTCGATGATTTTATGGTTTGGTACACTTATTATATATTTAATAAATCATTCCCATGCAGTACTTATCACTTTCCTTCTAGTTGTTGATTATACCTTTCAATTTCAATTTCTTCAACAATGCAAAGTATTTTTAGTCAAAGCCTCATGTAACTAACTTCAAGTAGTGATTGAATTATATAGGAGATCAATCAATAAAATAGTTGCTTCGACTATTAGTGACAATAAAAACACACATAATTCAATGACATCCAACACTTTTTGTTAAGATATGCATATATGAATCATGTGAATCAAACCATTGGAAACTGTGAACTTTACTCTGGGGGCAATAGATCTAACACGATAACACTTGTATTCCCTACGACATTATGATCAACCCTATCATTTTTCTAGATACCAAACTCGACTCTTTGTCTAGGTAGAGGATGGTCACCTACAATTAACTGGTTGTTATAAGGATTCTATGATGGGTTTCAACATGCATACTTTTCTTTCATTCTGAGCCATTTTTTGATTTATTTCTTCCATTTCATGACCACCATTGTTGGTCATTCTCCTTGATGTTCTCTCAATTTTTGGATCAAATGGAATAAAAAAATTATCTCAACTTCGTATATTATGCATATGCTTGTATCTAACCTCCATAAAATAAAAAATAACGAGGAAATCTAAAATTAAAAAATAAGGACTAATTGTCAAATAACAAAATTAAAGAAAATAAGGACTAATTGTCAAATAATAAAATTAATCTAATATAAAAGTCATATTCCCTAGGAATGATGCCAAAATTTAATACACTTGAATAATTCCTTCTTTAAGAAGTATAAAGTGCTTGTTGTTCACATATAGAACCTAATGAAGGTTAGAGTCAAAGCCACGAGGAATATGGTTTAGAGTTCATACTTAACTTAATTATGTGTATTGTACTCTTAGTTCGATTACTTCTAAAACAGGGGTTTTATGTAAAGTAATAACCCTAAACTAACTAAAATCAAGTAACAAAATATCTACTGCAAGTTTTATATATGTGATTCCCATGAATTCATAATTTTGTACAACCTTATAGTAGTAATCCTTTCTAGTACATAGCATGCAAGATCCATAAGCTGGGTCTCATCTAAGTTGTTGGTCCCCTTAATAGATGAATATCACCTCGTGACTTTGTCTATGGGTGTAACACTACTAACCTTTACTATTGATCCCAAATGTTAGTAAGGCCCAAAACAAGAACAATCAAGCCAATTAAACAGTAGTCAATTGAATCTTTGTTATTTTATGTCTTTTCTCATTTATTATCCTGTTGGTCCAGCAAGTAAGAATAAAGTGAGTTATAACATTTGCATCCATTTAAAAGCAATCAAAATGGAGAGATAAATAATACATACATAGATACTAACCAAGGATTACTATGTCTACTTTTTTAGTTCTTCATGGTTCTTACAACTCTAGTAGTGGATTTAGCTACTCGTGCTTATAAAATGATCATCGATGATAAATAATTTAAACTTTCATTTACAAGTTGAATAAATATAATCCTGAATCTTAAATTTAAATTAAAACTCAAATCGCAATGAACAATGTGCAATTAATCTCCTCCGAAAACCAAGAATAAAATCCAAAAGTATGAATTAATCCTTTGTTCCTAGCCATAATAGTAAACAATTAGCCTAAGAAAAATAAAATATACCCTAAAATACCTATTTATACATATAAGAATCCTATCCAAGTCTAAGTAAGAAAATTGGATTCGATAGCTTCCATGAACTCATCAACAGGCCTTAGATCTATGTACAAATCATCGTCTACGTTTGTGGATAACAAGTATACGGTATCATGAGTTTTTTCACAAATTGGTTTTACAATTCGTGGAACCTTCTATAGCTCATAAACTCCCTTGGCAGAAGTTAGGACTGACTTTACACAGTCTTTGAATCTCAACTATGGGCCTTGGATATTGTAATGACCTTGTTGGTATTTTTTGAGCTTATCTATGAAATTAATATTTTTTCCTTTTGTATGTTGCTTTGTACCTATTTTGAACTATTTGTATTGTTGGAACTGAAATTCTGAGTTTTAAAAGTGGAAAAAGTGAGTTTTGGCATTTTTTGGAAGCTTAATTTGTTGAAAAAGTGAGTTTTTGTACCACTCTAAGTTCTGGATATTGGATCGGAAATCCATCAGTTCTGTTATCTCCATAACATTGAATCTGGTCTAGAAAAAGTTACAGATCTGAATTCGGAGTTAAAATGAGGATTTTGGATCCAAAATTGCATTTTTAGTTGTTTTCGGAGCCAAATTTTGACTTTGATCAATATTCGGAGATCGAAAGATCGAATCAAAATTTTGACAGTTCCAGTAGTTCTGGATGGTGAAACTAATGCTATAAATGATCTCATTATAATTTTTGGAGTTTCTGAGGGCAATCTTGGTATTTTGAGTTTTAAATTAGTTTCATTGAGTTGCATTGGTAATTGTGTCTAGGAGACATCAAAATCAAATTCTGATTATTCTGTTGAGTTTGAATTGCCATTTTTGTTATGAATACACATTTGATTTATGAAATTTGGGTTTTGAATTAATTTTGAGGATCCATTTCGAGTTTTGAGGTTGACTGATATATTTGGTGTTTGGTGCAATCACTCTTCATCTCCACATTTGTGGAGAAGTGTAACGACCTATAAATTTTCAAATTTAGTAGCGATTTACCTAGGTTCATATTAGTATTGTCAAGATCGATTCGAGGTTGCCATGGATTAGATTTAAGTGATTGAAGGCAATAACTTCATTTTTGGACTGTTTTGGGGCCTCCGTTTAGACTGCTGCAACTTTGATATACCATAACTTTTATCACACTATGAACTGGGTGAGACACTTTATATCAAATGAAATCTCTTTGAGTTAGCTTCGCAACACAACTGGTTTCACTCAATTTGGATCTTGGATGAGCAAGTTGTGATCATTTTCGTGAGACTGTCCGAAATTGGGAATTTGCCTCGAAAAAGTTGTCTAAGTGAACTACCACGGACCGTGTGGTGGATCACGGTCCGTGGATTGGAACAGTAAGCTCCCAAGGTCGGGCATCCCACGAACTGACCAAGTCAAGTCTCACGGACCATCACACGGTCCGTGAAACTGTTCAAGACCCGTGAACTGGACCGTGAGGTGGTCCAGTGAACTCGTCGAAGTTCGGGGTTAGACTTTGAGCTAAGTAAGCGTTCACGGTCAGTTATATGGACTGTTATCATGTACACAGACCGTGTAGGGGTCCGTCAAGTGTTTCAGAAAGTCCCCCAAAAGTTCAAGTCGAGAAAAAAAATCAAGTGTTGGCTCACGGTGGCCTTCATGGCCAGTGTGCTATTTCACGAGCACTGTAGCCTCCGTGAAGCACTGTCGTTGTAACAACCCAAAACTTTTTGAAATATACTTATGGTTGGCATTATATGATGTACTACAAGCCATGGTTGAGTTTTGGTAGCCACGGATTGAGTTTAAGTGGCCGAATGCATATTGAGCTAGTAAGTGGCCTAGAGGAAAAGTTTCGGCAGTCAACTTCAAACAGTCATAACGTTTTATGTGGGATGAACCATATAATATATCACATATCAAATTGAAGCTCTTTGAGTTAGCTTTGCAACACAAGTGGTTTCACTCAATTTGGATATCGGATGAGGGAGATATGGCCCAAACAGTGAGACTGTCAAATATTTGGAAGCCATTGGAGATAGACTCAGAAAATTTGCTAAGGACATTTTCACGGACCGTGAAACTTTGAAAGGTATGTCTAGGGCCCCGTGGGGTGTCACAGTGATCTTGGGGTGGCCTGGAACCACCCCTAAGCCAAGTCCAAACTCACGAAGCCTTGAACGGCTCGTGTGAGGTTGGACAGACTGTTTACTGCCTCGTGAAGTGAGGCAGTGGCTAGGCCAAGGCTTGGCTGATGTTTTTGAAGTTAAGGAAGGTCAGACGGTGCCTATCACGGGACATCTCACCTTGGATGGTTCTTTTGGTTGCTCGTCAAGTGTAACAGAAAGTCCTCCGAGAGTTCGTGAGAAAAATTTGGCTAAGTACATCCAAACGGTCACTTGAACGGACCGTGTGACCATGTGACGCCACTGTAGCTCCGTTTGGGTGCTGTGTGCAGTGAAAAGCTCCGGTTTATTTATGGTATTTTCGTGATTTAATATTTCCCTAAACCCCCTTTTGGTGCCTTAAGGTATCCTAAACCCCTAAATCATCTCCTAAACCCTATTTCATCCATTCAAACTCTCCTACACTCTCTCTTAAGATCCTAAGGCTCTCTTGACATCCATTGAAGCTAACTTGTAGAATTTGGGGAAGAAGACTTGATTAAGTTTGATCTTGTGGGTTGCTTGCTTGGTTTAAGGTATGTGGGACTTGATTCAAGGATCCCCTTTCATCCTTGAAGATCCTAAGAACCCTAACCCTTTTAAATTGA
>JBCEWC010009745.1:0-18398 GCA_038996855.1 Solanum aculeatissimum
ATTTCATGATTTAATTAAGCATGGGTAACTTGCATTATGACTTATTCATGGATTTCTACATGTTTTATGATCAATTGACTTTCAAATTGTTAAATCAAGTTTGAATTCCATTACCCATGACCTTGATCTTCATTCATGGCATATGCATAGCTGTTGTTATGATGAAACATTTTGATGTACCTTTGATGTGATAAGTTTTGTAATGGCTTGTGATCACATAGTCTCTCCATTTTGGCTCTATGAGTATTTTGGGTGCTTGCACCATTTTGATAAGTTATAAGGCTTGATATGATAAGCTATTAGATATGATACTCTTATTGCATTGACAAGATAAGATCATGACATGTTTTGCAAGGTTTGATAAGTTTTGACTCAAGCATGAATAAGTTTTGAACAATGGTTTCATTTTGACTAAGTATGCATATTTTGAAAGAAAGTATAAGTCTCCGGATTTAAACGTTGCATGCACCTATATGTATTCTCATGGGATGATCTTAGCACTGAGGGATTGGAGTCAGGGTGGACTATCTCTACTGGGTCCATACTCCTTTCCGTCAAACCATGTGCCACCATTGGTTTTCTACATTGCTAGGGATTGATCTGTTTTGTTTTGTATCCCCTTGTTTAAGGGTGTTAGGGTACTACTTGGCAAGTAGTACCGGGTTCGGGTAGTGGCTCATCCAGATCTTTTTGTCTTTGTCAGTTGAGGCACATCCCCGCTATATATATGATCATAGGATTGCATCTCATGCATCATGGCATAACATCTTGTTATATTACTCTTTTTCTACGTGCATTCCTTTCGTATCATTTGTCCCCTTGACATGTTGTTGTTCACAGTATACTTGTCATATGCATTGCATGCCCGCATACTTAGTGTTTAACTGTGCTAACCCATATTCTTTTCTACATGTTCTAACCATGCAGGGATCGAAGGTGATTATTATATTCTTCCGGATGGCGTTTGATATCTTGTTGAAGACTTGCTAGTGCTGAGCCCTCTTGTTCAAGGGAAATAGCCACCGTCTATCTACCACTTTAGTTTATGTATTTACTTTCTTTTGACTTGAGGGTGAGCCTCAAACATGTCGAGGCCCCACTCATCTATGTAGAGGCATTGTTGGACACAAATCTTTACTCTTGTATGCTTGAATCGTATGTTGGATATTTGGCTATGTAATATGATACTATTTCACTTGATTTATGATCATTTCCTCATGTTGTGATAATGACTTGAATGTTGAGTATGATGAATGACTATGTTCTATGTGCAAGCAATGATACAATGTAATGACCCTCAAGGTCATTCCTATATTTCTGTAATTATTTTACTAGTTGAGCATATGCATTGCAATGTCAAGCTATTTTTGACTCGTTGGTACTGTTAGTATGGTTTTTGAATGAGCCATTTGAGGATTCTATAATTGTTTGAGTTAAATGAGAGATTATAACTATAAAATGAGTTTTTTCTTGAAGTCCTAGTAAATTGCCTCAGAGTGAAATTCTGATGGTTCTATCAGTTTCGAAATGAACGAATTAAGCTAGGAGCATGTTTGGTGCAATTAGATTGAGCTTTTTAAATTTAGCCTCCAGAATGGGTCAATAGTTAACTTTAGTCAATGTCCTTGGTAAGCATGCTCAAATGGAACTTCAAACTGCACCGTTGGATTCATAATGTTGAGTTATGTTTAGGAGGACCTTTTGCTCGATTCTTGGGGGTTTCAAGTATGATTTGGTCCTTTCGGTGTATTCTGGTAATGGAAAATGGGACCCACAATGGAATAAAATAACTTCCAATGGGAATTTTAACTACACCATAAGTGTGGAATGTCGTTTCTGACCAGATTTCATATATGGAGTATATGTTTTTGACTTCAGATGAGGCTGAAGCATCAAAATTAAGTTTGGGTAGTTGCTAAAAATTAAAGGCTATGCAATGACATGGACCAGCCAGGAACTGCCATGTGTCAAGGTGGTAATAAAAAAAGAAAAAAGAGTATATATCGAGATTTTGGTCTAGAATCGCACAAGTTTGAAAGATCAACTACGGATTAAGATATCAATCTCATTTTTATCCGATTTTGATGATTCAAAAGCCTAACTTGTGTATTTTTTCAAGAGGAACGTCGAGGGTGCTTTGGAAATTACTTTTGACATGCCATTTGAGGTAAAATTTGGCCTTCTTCTGCTCTATCATATTGTGAGTTTTGAAATTTTGACATGCAATTTTTATATGTTTTGAGTCCAATTTTTGCAAAATTTTAGTCTTTTTGTGAATTTTTGTGAGGCGCACACCATGGTGATGTTGGAATTAATTGATAGTGCTTTGTTTGGTGCAACAATATGATTTTTGCTTCAGTATATGTTCATATTTTTTAGAAACTTTGTGTTGTGATATCTCGACTGTTTCTTATCGAAATTAAGTAAAATTTGAGTCTAAATTATACTACTTTTCGAGACCTATGTCATGATATATTTGGATTTTGTTTATTTAATCATATTTTTGAGGAAATTGGCTGAGAAGATGGTTGGTAGAATATTTGTTTCCAAAAAAAATGTCGTCCTGTTTTTGGGCTATTTCTTATTGTTCTAAGCCTCATTTTGAGCTCAAGTTTTGGCTAGACTCAGGGTGATGTAGCGGTCATTGTTTGGGGGTTTGTTTGGTGTTTCTGGTGTGGGATCCATTTTCTCCATTTTAGATACATTTAATGTACTTTTCCCTATTTCTTAAGATATTATAGCTAAAACAACCGTATTGATGTTGTGACTCATATTTTGATAGTTGAGTGATATTTGGAGGCTATCAGGAAGAGAAAAGCTTGCATGGACTGATTCAGAGCGCATGGATAGGTAGGCTTGGCTTCTCTTTCTCCTAGATTGAGCAAAAACGTATATTGTATATTTATATATTATTGGGAATCATTGAGTTAGAGGCTATACATGCTAGTTGAGACTATGATCATTGCTTGGACATGGTAGTAGTATCTATTGCAATAATTGGTTTGGGTACCAATTTGGGCTGCGAATGAATCTGTTACAGTCTAAATGTAAATGTGTACCACGTGATTGAAATATATGTCTATCTAGTCACTTGTTTGCCTATATGGGTTGCCTGATACTGGATACTTGTTGTATTTTTGAGGGGTTGTCACCTTGTTTACTTTTAATAACATGTTGAGGCTCTATATTGTGATTTTGTTGATATATTGTGCTCCTAGCTACCTAGGTACTGGATTGTGGTTCTAATGGTGAGGTGCATGCTACAACCTATTAGTTTACTAGGCTGTCTATTGTTGATCTAGATACTTATTGCTTTTATTAGCTGGTCTTCCTATTGTTGCTCTGGATAATTATTATACTTATCAATGGTCTGTCTATTGTTGTATTGGATACTTGTGATACCTATGGTTATTTGCTTTCTGGTGGGCCTTAGCCTAGGCTTAAGACAGTGCTGCCCTACCCTTGCATTGTTAAGAGCCTGTATTGTTACATATACATACAATATGACTTAAGAGGAATGTATATAGTAGATCAGCTTAGCAAATGACTAATTTGGGGTTCGACGCCATAATTATTGTTCATGGGTTTGAGGCCCAATTGACTATTCCTAGGTTTAAAGCCCAATTGGTTTTTCCTAAGTTTGAGGGCCAATTGATTGTCAGACCACTTTGCCTCAGTTAATTTCCTCGATAGAAGGCTAGGTTGGGATGGGGATTTAGGCTCTGACTATTGGTATAGGGGTTCGAGGCCCAGGTGAAATATAGAGGTTTGAGGTGCTAGGTGACAGTTAGGAGTTCGGGGCCCCTGGTGACAGTTAAGGGTTTGATTCTCGATGTGATACTGTATCCTACATTGGTTGGGATCTCATACCATATGATATTGATCCCTGTACCCTTTCACCTATATACACATCATGATTGTTCGTGGGTGTACTTTCCAGGGTTGTTGTCACAACTCGTGGATGAGGCCTAGACGTGACATGGCGAAGGAGAACCCAAGAGTCCTTGATCAAGCCATCATAGCATCATCACACACATCATCGGTTCAGAAGCGCGTAACATAATAGTAAACACGTAAGTCTAAGGGATTTCGGGGCTTTGTACTCAAGCTATGGGGATGTTGCCGGGAATGGGATAAGCATGAATCACGTAGCACATAGAAATTATGTTCTAAGGGGCCGATAAGTATGACTCAAGCTATGGCGGAAAGACGAGTTAGGAACTTTCGATATAAGCACATTACCAACCAAGAAAAATAACTTTCCCCAACCAAAACTCACACTTGCTAAATTTGGCGTACAACTGCTTCTCTCATAAGGTTTGAAGTACCAACCTCAAATGGTCCATATGCTCTTGCTCATTCCGGGAGTAAATCAAGATATCATTGATAAAGACCACCACAAAGCTATCAACAAATGGCTTAAACACTCAATTCTTGAGATCTATAAATACCACCGGGGCATTGGTCAAACTGAAGGACATCACCACAAATTTAAAATGTTCGTAACGAGTCTAGAAGGCTATCTTAGGAATTTCACACTCCCTTACTTTCAACTGATGGTAGCTCGAACGAAGATCTATCTTCAAGAAATGTTTATCCCCTTGAAGTTGATCAAACAAGTCATCAATTTTGGGCAATGGATACTTATTCTTGATAGTCACCTTGTTCAACTGTCGATAATCAATGCACATTCGGAGCGACCCATCCTTCTTCCTTACAAACAACACGGGAGCACCACAAGGCAAAATACTTGGTCTAATATAACCCTTCTCCAAAAAGTCTTTCAAATGATCCTTCAACTCCTTTAGTTTAGCCGGAGCCATACGGTAAGGAGGAATGGAAATTGGTTGAGTATCCAGAAGGATATCTATGTCAAAACCCATTTCTTTATCAAGAGGAATACCGGGTAAGTCCTCGGGAAACACATTGAGAAATTCATTAACCACCGAAACCGATTCAAGGGAAGGAAACTCAACCTCCACATCTCTAACCCTTATAATATGATATATGCATCCCTTTCAAATCATTCTGTGGGCCTTGAGGTAGGAAATAAATTGACCTCTAACCACGGAGTAACTATCCTTCCATTCCAAAATAGGCTCATTAGGAACCTGAAACCTGACTTGCCTACTCCTATAATTGGCCGAGGCATACGATACATGCAACCAATCCATCCCAAGAATAACACCGAAATCATACATCTCTAACTCCACAAGGTCACCAGGAAAGACTGTATGCAAAACTAAAATAGGACAACACCGATACACCTTATGGGCAACAATTGATTCACCAATAGGAGTATAAATCGAATAAGGTTCCCTCAATGTTTCAGGACTCAAACCAAATTTAACAGCCAACAGAAGGTTCATAAAAGATAAATTTGCACTTGGATCAAGTAAAGCATAAGCATCAATATCAAAGAATTTTAACGTACTAGTCACCACATCCGGAGCTTCATCCACCTCCTGTCGGGCATGAAGATCATAAAACCTATTGTTCCTGGGGGCACCACCAACTTGAGCTTTCGGCTGTCCTTGACCACCTGGAGCCACCTAATCTTTCTTTGAGTTCTTCGGGCAATCAACAACATTGTGGTTCATATTTTCACACCCGAAGCAAGCACCCAAAACCTTCCTATATTCACCCAAATGGTTCCCCCCACACTGGCCACAACGGGGAGACCGTGTACCACCCCCAACTTGTTTCATAGGAGGAGGCACTTTTGGGTTACCAAACTTCGCATCCAAACCTTTGCCCTGTTAAAAACAACGAATTCCACCATCACTCCTAGAGTTGGAGAACCCACCATCAAATCGGGCCCTTTTTGAGTCGTTCACCTTTCTCTCCTTGAGGTTTTCTCCCTCGATCTGTTCAGCATAAGTCATGAGTCTAGAGATGTCCATTTCCAGAATGAGCATGGCGGTGCGACATTCCTTTACCACTAAATCAAAAACCCTAGAAATAAACTTGTGCATCCTTGCACGAGGATCCACCACTAAGGAGGGAGAATACTTCGAGAGCTTGGTGAACTTGAGGGAATAGTCCCTCAAAGACATGCTGCCTTGATTGAGATTAATAAATTCAATCATCTTAGCTTCCCGAAGTTCAAGAGGGAAAAAATGGTCTAGAAAAGCATACTTGAATTCTTTCCAATCAACCTTAGTATCTGTGACCCTCTCGACTAACCACTGGTTATACCACACCTGGGCTATATCCTTCAATTGATAAGCAACCAACTCATCCTTCTCCTCAGAACTGACACCCATAACACTCAACACCTTCGTGAGCTCATCAATAAATTCGTGGGTATCCTCATCAACCTTCGAACCAAAGAACTCCGGAGGATTCATCTGGGTGAAGTCTCTCACCCTAGAAACTGGAGTGCCACCATTAGTGGGATTAGTTGGCCGGGCTTGATTATCCACCACCTGGGCTAGCATAGCAAACACGTTCCAGAACTTAGCATGAGTCACTTGCTCTTCTACAGGCTCATGGGGAGCTTATTCCTTATAGACCGGAGCCTATCTAGGGAGGGAAGCTTTTCGGAGAGGCATCTTCTGAAAGAGTAACAAGAACACCCCATTTTAGGAAACCTTAAAAAATAGTTCATAACATGCCATAAGGAACAACGAAGTGAGAAAATTCCTAAAATGTCATCATAGCCCCTTGTTCATAGGTATAGCGCGCATCACACCCTTGAACAAGACTCTAATTGACGCGGCATGTTGGACTCCAAGGATAATTACACACCTAGGGCTTTGATACCATCTTTGTCATGACCCGTGGATGCGACCTAGACGTGACATGGCAAAGGAGAACCTGAGAGTCCTCGATCAAGACATCATAGCATCATTACACACATCATCGGTTTAGAAGCGCATAACATAATAGTAAACATATAAATCTAAGGGATTCTAGGACGTTGGACTCAAGCTATAAGGATATTACCGGGAATGGGATAAGCATGAATCACATAGCATATAACAATTACATTCTAAGGGGTGGGTAAGTATGACTCAAACTAAAGGGGCAAGACCGGTTAGAGATTTTCCATATAACCACATTCCCAACCAAGAAATCATAATGGCATAAGTAGAAGAATAATAGACATAAGTAACAATGGCAAAGCATGAAAGTCATAAAATCGTAACAAGAACCTAATACGTCATAGAATAGAATTTGATACATGTCCAACAATGCCTCTACAGGAGTAAGACGGGGGCCTCAACACAACCCGGGCTCACCCTCAAGTCACAAGATAAGTAAAAGGAAATACAAGCATAAGATAGAGGTAGATGGGTATTGCCCTTGGAGCATAGGGTATTTCACCCAGTCAGTTGATGATGCCTACTGGGTACATCCCATCGGTACTCGCCCCTACTTTTCTACATCTACTCGTGGTACAGGTCTAGGTACGAGCCATGACCGCTAATCTAGAAGCATTGTAGACACTTTAGGAGACGTTTGTGAGTACCAATAACATTTTGGGATCTTCTAAAGTCTCCTTCTGTTATTTGAACATCTTTTGCATTTAGATATTGGCCTTTTCTATATCTAGTTTTTCTTGTATTGTATTATACTATTCTGGCTATGTATATATTTTATTTTTGAGTCTATAGTAGCTCTTTAATGGTGACTTCCAGGTCCTAAGATAGGTTTGATTTTAGCTTGTTTTGTATGTTGTTAGCTATCATTATGCTTAGCTATTAGGATAGGTGTCGTCAGTATTAGGTTGGCTTGCCTGTAGGTAGGATCAAACAGGCACCATCATAGCATGAAAGGTCGGGTCGTGACAAGTTGGTATCAATGCTTAGGTCCACTGATCTCATATATATAGAGCTATCATTTAGTAGAGTCCTATGAATAAGTACAGAGATGTTTGTGACTTATCTTTAGGAGGCTACGAGATAGTTAGGATACTTTGTGTCATAGATTATTTTCGTGTAGTCTTATCTGTCTATCTCTTGGAATTGTATTATTTTGCTCTTGCATAAATATGGCTCGCAGGGGTTGGCCTCTAGGTAGAGGCAAGGCTATACCATCAGTTCCTTTCAGGGAGAAACAATCGGATCCCGTTGAGTAATGATAGGATACCTTATCTCCCCCATAGTCAGAGGCACCAGTTCCCCCACAAAAAGAGGTGCCAGTTCCCTCACAACCCCTAACTATTTTTATGGTTACACTTGAGATATAAGAATTTATCGGGAAATTGTTAGTGGCACTTGGAGGCATGTAACAAGTTCCAGCACCAACCCTAGCTCCTCCAACACAGGCTTCAAAAGAGCATGACGCTTTAGAGGCTTCGATTGTATAGCCAAAGAGAGCCACATCTTTCCAGGATCAATAGATATTTGGATATTTTCTGAGATTAACACCACCGAGGTACTCAGTAGTGGCTAGGGAGGACGCCCAAGAGTTTCTGACATATTGTATAGAGAGGTTATAGGAATTGAGATTACTAGAGTCCAGAGGCATAGATTTTATAGCCTACCAGTAGGATGGGCTAGCCAGGCGGTGGTGGCAGACCTTCTGAGATACCAGACCAGCCGATGCACCATCAGTGACTTAGGTAGAGTTCTTTGAGGCATTCATGATAAGATTTGTCCCTATTATCCTTAGGTACAAACTTCGTGATCAATTTGTTCAACTAAAGTAGAGCCTGATGATAGTGACTGAGTATGTGGCAAGGTTCCAAGAGCTCTCCAGATATGCGACCACTATTCTACCGACAGAGAAGGAGCAGATCTATTATTTTGTGCATGACCTAAGACCACAACTTTAGATTGGGACACAGTCATTGTTGACTTCGGGCTGATCTTATCTAGATATTATTGATCAAACTCATTCTATAGAGCAGTTTAGTCGTGAGGCCCAAGGGGGCAGCTATAAATGTCCTCTATATAAGGGAGGATTTAGTGGATGCCGATCTATTGACAGGGGAAAAAGTGATAAACCACCAATGTGATTTCAGCAGGGTCAGTCCAATAGTCAATATCAAGCATCATTTCAAAATTATGAGGGTGGCTGTCGGGGTATAATCATTTCTAGTTAGAGTGGTTCTGCCTATCTACCCAGATGTAGACAGAGGGATGATGACACTGATATATTAGGGTAGGTTGGATCATGTTTTCCTTCACGCTAGAGCTCTAGGGCTTCAAAGTTAGGTTAGCATGGTTGAGATAGTGAGGATCGAGCCACTCAGGGTTACTCTTATTATGGGGCACTAAATCATTGGTCCAAGAATTGTCCTAGGCGTAGGGTAGCAGGTATAACTCCACAAGATACCAAATTAGCTCCTTTACCTGCTAGCAGAGGTAGAAGCTATGACCAGGGTTGTATAGACAACCATTATGGATACCATGATGATTAACAGATCTTCCAACTAGGTTGTAGGGCCTTCGTTAGAGGCAGTAGGGCCGGTGGTAGAGATGATGCATGGGGTGGAGGTCGTCATGGACACTTCTATGCGTCTTTAACACGAGCAGAGGTTGAGTCTTTAGATGAGGGCATTATAGGTATGATTACTGTGTGCCAACAATCAACTTTAGAATTATTTGATCAAAGTTCTACATTTTTATATGTGTGGGTGCACTTTGTTTCTCTCTTTAGTGTAGGTCCTGGGCCTCTTTTATCTCTGATTCGTGTGCCAACTCTAGTGAGGGATTTGTTAGTAGTAGATCAAGTGTACGGATCATGTATGATTACACTATAGGGTTTTGATACTCAGGTGGACTTGATATTGCTAGATATGCTCAACTTTGATATTATCCATGATATGGACTAGTTAGCCCCATATTATGTTGTGTTGGATTATTACACCAAGACTGATACTTTGGTGATACTAGGGATGTCTCTAGTTGTGTGGCAAGGGTAGGTTAGTTATTCACCAACTAGTATTATTTCATATATTTAGGCCCATAGATTGATATCTATCCGGAATTTGGCCTATTTGGCCTATGTTTGTGATATGAAAGCTAAGGCTTCTACCTTAGAGTCAGTGTCAGTGACTTATGAGTTTCCAAATGTATTTCTAACTAATTTGCTAAGGTTGCCACCAGAGAGGGACGTGGATTTTTCTATAGAGGTTGAGCCGAGAACTAAGTCCATATCTATTCCACCATAACAGATGGCTCCTACAGAGTTTAAGGAGCTTAGTACTTAGCTCAAAGGTCTCCTAAACATGGTTTTATTCTGCCAAGTGTTTCTCCTTGGGGAGCCCCTGTTTTGTTCATGAAAAAAAGATGGGACTCTCCATATGTGTATTGATTACAGATAGATGAATACGGTGATAGTAAAGATTTGTTATCCTCTACCTCGTATTGATGATTTATTTGACTGCTATAGGGGTAATAATATTTTCTAAGATTGATCTGAGGTTAGACTATTAGAAGTTGAGGATCCGAGTGAAGGATATTTCAAAAAATGCCTTCCAAACTTGTTGTGGTCACTATGAGTTTTTGGTTTTGCCTTTTGCGCTAACTAATGCCCCCAAAATATTTATAGATCTAATGACTCATATTTTTAAGCCGCATTTGAATTCTTTTGTTATAGTCTTCATTAATGTTATTCTAGCATACTTACAAAGCTAGGAGCAACATGCCCAACACCTTTGGATTATGCTACAGATACTAAGGGATCATAGGTTATATGCTAAAATTTTAAAGTGTGAGTTCTGGCTTGAGTTGGTGATGTTCCTGGGGTACGTAGTGTCTAGAGAGGGTATAATGGTAGATCTAGCCAAGACATAGGTGATCCATTGTTGGCCTAGGCCTACTTCTGTTACAGAGGTTAGTAGTTTCATTAGATTGGCAAGGTATTACAGATGGTTCATTGAGGGGTTCTCCAACATTTCCACTCTAATGACTCAGTTGACTCATATGGGTGTGGCCTTTGTGTGGTCCAAGGAGTGTGAGACTAGTTAATTGAGGTTGAAAGAGTTGTTGACTACTACTCCTATTTTGACCCTTCCTATTGAGGGTGAGAGCTTTATTGTTTATTATGATGCTTCCAATGTTGTGTTAGGTTGTGTGATGATGCAAAAAAGATGAGTCATTGCTTATGCTTCTCAACAACTAAGAGCCCATGAGTATAACTACCCCACTCATGATCTAGAGTTGGTAGCAGTAGTATTTGTACTCATGATTTGGAGACATTATTTGTATGCGATTCACTATGATATATATACAGATCACTAGAGCTTGCTGTACAATATGACTCAGAGGGATTTGAATTCCAGATAGAGGCGATGGATTGAACTACTGGTTGATTATGATCTTTCCATCCTTTATCATCTGGGCAACAGAAACATGGTAGCAAATTCCTTGAGTCAGAAGTCAATGAGTATGGGTAGACTAGCACACTTATATACAGAGGAACAACCTTTTGCTTTGGATATTCAATACCTAGCTAAATGATTAGTCAGATTAGACATTTCTTACCTAGATGTGTATTAGCATTCTTTGGAGCTAAGTCTTTGTTTGTTGATCAAATTTGGGCTAGGTAATTTGAGGATGATACATTACTAGGCCTTAGAGATAAAATTATTTGGAGTGTTGGCGGTCAAGCTATAGTTGCTTCAGATGGGGTCCTCAGATTTGATGGTTGGTTGTGTGTTCCTAGAGTGGAGGATTTTATACAGCTGATTCTATATAAGGCACATGACTCTAGGTACTTTATTCACCTAAGTATGGTGAAGATATATTAAGATCTGAGGCAATATTACTGGTGGGACAACATGAAGAGATACATTATTGATTATGTGTTATATTGCCTTAGTTGCTAGCAGGTAAAGGCGAAGTATTAGAGGCCTGATAATACAATCTAGAGGTTCCCTATTTTTCAGTGGAAATGGGAATGGGTGACTATGGATTTTGTGGTAGGCCTACCTAATGCTTTCAGGGGTTTTTATAGTATTTGGGTTATTGTTGATCAACTAACTAAGTTGGCACATTTCCTCCCAATCTGATCTACCTTCAGGGCTGAGAGGTTGGCTCATGTTTATATTTAGGAAATAGTCCATTTTCACGGGGTTCTAATATCTATTTTTTCTGATCGAGGTTCACAGTTCACCTCTAACTTCTAGAGGGCTTTTTAGAGAGAGTTGGGCACCTGAGTTGATTTGAGTACAACATTTCATCCCCAGACCAATAGCCAGTCTGAGCATACTAGTCAGCTTATCGAGGATATGCTATAAACCTGTGTGTTAGAGTTTGATGGTCAGTGGGATTAGTTTTTGCCTTTAGCCGAGTTCACATATAGTAACAACTACCATTCCAGTATTCAGATGGCCTCATTTGAGGCATTGTATAATAGGCATTTCCATACTCTTGTAGGGTGGTTTGAGTCCACTGAGACTAGTCAGTATAGCACAGATTTGTTATAGGATGGTTTAGCAAGAGTTAAGGTTATCCAAGACAAGTTAAGGACCACTCATAGTTGGCACCTGAGCTATGCTGATTGTATATGTCAATTTTTGAGTTTTCGATGTTGGTGATAAGGTATTTTTAGAGCATTACTCCTGAATGGGGTGATACGATTTGGAACATGAGGTAAGCTCAGTCCTCGATGTATTAGGCCATTCAAGATTCTGAGGTGAGTGCGGTTAGTTGCATATGAGTTAGCTTTCCCTCTAGCATATTCTTCAATACACCTAGTCTTTTATGTATTGATGTTATGTTGGTATATTCCAAACAAGTCACATGTTCTTTAGTATGATTTATTTGAGTTAGATGACCGTATAACATTTATTGAGAAGTCGATAGCTATTTTATCCAGATATGTTAGGAAGTTGCGTTCCAAGACCATACTGATGGTTAAGGTTCAGCGGCGCTACCAACCGATCAAGGAGGCTACCTGGGAGCTAGATACAGATATGCGGGAGCAAAATCTTCACTTATTTGAGTCTCCTTATATGCTTTTATCTCTACTTTTGTGGATGAAAGTTCTATTAATGGGGGATGTTGTAATGACCCTCAAGGTCATTCCTATATTTTCACAATTATTTTACTAGTTGAGCATGTGCATAATGACCTCAGGTTATTTTTGACTTGTTGGTACTGTTAGTATTGTTGTTGAATGAATCGTTTGAGAATTCGGTAATTTTTAAAGTTAAATGAGGGATTATAATTATAAAATGAGTTTTTTTGATAAAGTCCTACTAAATAGCCTTAGAGCCAAATTTTTGCAGTTCTATCAGCTTCAGAATGACCAAATTAGGCTAGGAGCATATTTAGTGCAATTGTATCGAGTTTTGCAAATTTAGCCTCTGAAATGGGTCAATTGTTGACTTTAGCCAATGTCTTTGGTAAACGTCCCCAAATGAAAATTCTAACTGTAGCGCTGGATTCGAAATATTGAGTTTGGTCTAAGAGGACGTTTCATTCAGTTCCCATGTCTTTCGAGTGTGTTTTAGTCCCTTTGTTAGATTTCAATATTAGGAAGTGGGAGCCACACAGGAATAAAATGATCTCCAGTGGGAATTTTGACTACACCATTGGGTTCGAAATTCTGTTTTTGATAAGACTTTATATATGGATTGTATTTTTTGACTCCAGATGAGGTTGGAGCATCAAAATTGTTTGAGTAGTTACTGAAAATCAAAGGTGGCACGATGATATACCCAGGCAGAGACTGCTATATGTCAAGGCGATAAAAGAAATAAAGGGAAAAAAGAGTATATATCCAAATTTTTGTCCAGAATCGCGCAAGTATGAAGATCAACTTTTGATTAAGATATCTCTCTCATTTTTAATTAGTTAAAAGGCTAACTTGTGTATTTTTCTAAGAGGAACATCATGGGAGTTTTGGAAATTGCTTTCGGAATGCCGTTTGAGGTAAAATTTGACTATTTTGCTGCTGTATCATATTGTGAGTTTTGAAATTTTGATATGTGATTTCTTATCCATTTTGAGTCCATTTTTTGTAAAATTAGGGCCTATTTAGTGTATTTTGCAAGGCGCACGCCATGGTGATGCCAAAATTAATTGATAGAGCTCAGTTTGGTGCGAAAATTTGAGTTTAGCTTTAGTTTATGTTCGTATTATATCAAAAACATTGTATTGTGATATCTTAGCCATTTTCTATCGAAATTAAGTAAAATTTGGGTCTACATTGTACTACCTTTTGAGACTTACATCATGATATACTCAAACTTTATTGATATGATCATATTTTTGAGGAAATTGGCTGAGAAGCTGTTGGGTAAAATGTTTTTTCAATAAGAAATGTCGTGTGGTTTTATGGCCATTTCTTATTTTTTTAGCCTCGTTTGAGCTTAATTTTTGACTATAGACTCAGGATGACATAATAGTCATTTTACGAGGGTTGATTTGGTATTTTTGGTTTGGGCCCTATTTTTCCCATTCTAGTCACATTTAATGTACTTTCCATTGTTTCTTAAGATATTATAGCTAAAACTACCGTATTGATGTTATGACTCATGTTTTGATAATTGAGTGACATTTGGAGGCCATCAGGACGGGGTAATCTCACAAGGACTTATCCAAAATGCATGGATTTGCCTTCCAGGTAGGCTTGGTTTCTCTTTCCCCTAGACTGAATTGAAACCTGTATTATATATTTGTATATTGTTGGGAATCATTGAGTTGGAGGCTACACATACTAGTTGAGAGTGTGATAATTGTTTGGACATGGTAGTAGCTATATCCGTTGTAATACCTTGTTTCGATACTATTTAGGGCTATGAATGAATCTGTTATATGCTAAATGTAAACGTGTACCATGTGATTGACACATATGTATATCTAGTCACTATTTTACCTGTATGGGTTGTCTGATGTTTGATACATATTGTATTTTTAAGGTGGTAGTTGCCTGTTGTACTCTTGATAACATGTTAAGGCTCTGTGTTGTGATTATGTCAATATACTATGCTCTTAGCTAGGTACTGGATTGTGGTTCTTTTGGTGTGGTTCATGCTAAACCCTAGGAATTAACTAGATTATCTATTATTGATATGATACTTGTTGCTTTTATTAGCTGGGCTACCTATTGTTGCTCTAGTTAATTGTTATACTTATTGTTAGTCTATCTATTATTGTACTGGTTGCCTTAGACTTGCATTGTTCAAAGCTTGTATTGATACATACACACATGGTGTGACTTTAGAGGCATGGATCTTGGAAGATCAACTGAGAAGATGACTATTCCGGGGTTCGAGGCATTGATAATTGTTCCTGGGTTCAAGTCCAAGTTGACTATTCCTAGGTTCGAGGCCCAATTGATTTTTCCTAGGATCGAGGCCCATTTATTTGTTAGATCACTTTGCCCTGACTGACTTCCTCGGCTGGAGGCCAGGTTAGGAAGAGGGTTAAGGCATCGGCTGCTGGTATAGGGGTTCAAGGTCCTTGGTGACAGTTAGGGGTTCGACGCCTTAGGTGACAGTTTGGGGTTCGAGTCACCATGTGATATTGTATCCTTCACTAGTTGGGATCTCATACCATTTGTTATTAATCCTTATACCCTATACACCTATACATACACCCTAATTGTGTATTGGTGTATCTTCTGAGCTTATGTGGGCCTAGTTGGCGTATATTCATAGAAACTAGGGCCTTACACCACGTACAACACTATATCTCGACTATGTGATAGTGTTACATAGTTCTTGTTTGGGGTCTGCCAGCTGGTATCATTGTACATTGCTTGGTTTTGTTTAGTTGGGGATCCATAATTCTACAGAGATGGTTATCATTTGACCCGAGTTCTAATAGCTAGAACTGCAATATTTTATTGCATTTTTTCTTACTGTATTTACTATATTTCACTCAGTCGGTCGATGATGCCTACTAGGTTCCTCCTACCGGTACTCACCCCTACTTTTCTGTATCTACTCATGGTGCATGTCTAGGTATGAGTCGTGACCATTGATCTAGGGGTATTGTAGACACTTCAGGAGACTTTTGGTGAGCACCAATAAATTTTTTGGGATCTTCTACAATATCCTTCTGTTATTTGTCTATCTTTTGTTTTAAGATATTGGCCTTGCCCATATCTAGTTTTGGATTTTATTGTGTTGTACTATTCTGGCTATGTATATATTTTTATTTTTGAGTAAATAGTAGCTCTGTATAGGTAACTTCTAAGTCTTGGGATAGGTTGTTTTTGGCTTGTTTTGTATGTTGTTAGCTATCATTATGCTAAGCTATGAGGACAAGTATCATGGGTATTGGGTCTATACATACAATGACCAATATAGGAAGTGTGATAAGCGAATCATGAGCAAGGATAATATCATCAGCAAAAAATCATAATACAAGTTTGAGGAGAGCTTATACAATGCATGGATAGTCATAAGTGATAGAAGGTAATCTTGAAAAGCATATAAGTTCATAAGTTGTAGTAAGACTTTAAATTCATAAGGAGAGTCGTAAATAATAAGTGATAAATCATAGGTCATGAGTGAAATATACCATAATCCCTTGAGATGTTCATAAGACATCACAAGAACCGTAATCCATAAATAAGAATCATAAATCATTAGTGAGCAAGAGACGTAAATAAAAAATGAGAAATCATAAATCATGTGTGAGAGAGACCATAACCAGCATGAAAAGATGTGAACAATTCTATGGATTCCCAATTGTAAGGCAGCACAAATAAGAATGTATGAAAATATAGGAAGAAGGGGAACCTGAAAATCTATAGGGAAAAGTATGAGCCTTATCTACGACTCATGGTTCAATTCATGAGTTTTACAAAAGTCTCATGGCTTGCGTGACATTGAGAGTGAGAATTTGCTAAGGGTGGTGAAGTCTATGAGTGGAAATTACAATTTATAAAAGAAACTAGGGACTGTACTATGTGTTCGTAGAATAATGATCCAAGTTGGTGATGAATTGAGTTTCTGAAGTTTGATGTATGAATCAAAAGGACGAGTCATACTCTTGTTTATGGTTTGTAGATGGAATCGTTGATGGACCCCTTAAGTTGAAATTTTTTCTAAGTGTTGGATAGTTTCACGAACCACTTTGACGATCTATAAACAAATTTACAAATCATAGAATGGACTTGTATAATCAGTTTTAAAGACATTTTCAGAGGGTCCAAAAAGCAACAGGATGAAAACCCATTTCTATGACCCGTGGTCTGATCTACAATTTGTCAACGGGTCTTGTAGTCTAGTTCCAAATAGTTTTGATGAAGGGAATTCTTGACCTTTTCCCAATCCGAATGTATAAAACTATGTCTTTTAGGCTCTTAAATGATACGTTTCCAGCCTAATATTACTCAAACTCTTCTCATTTTAATTCATTCCCAAAATCTACTAAGTGCGAAACCTCCAAAAACACTCTCACGTTTCTCCAAGGTGCCAAGTGAAGGGTTTAATCTAGGATTTTATATAATTCGATGTGGCGGCTAGATGTGACATGGCAAAAGAGAACCCCAAAAGTCCTCGATCAAGCCATAATAGCATCATTACTCACATCAACGATTTGGAAGAGAGGAAAGTTAACAAATAACACATAATTTTAGGGGAAACGGGGCTTTGGACTCAAGCTATGGGGATGTTGCCAAGATTGGGATGAACATGAATCACATAGCACATAACAGGTATTTCTAAGGGGCGGGTAAGTAGAACTCAAGCTATGGGGGAATACCGGGTTAAGGGACTTTCCACATAAGCACATTCCCAACCTTCACAAGCCCATTAACATAATCATAAGCATAATCAGAGCATCACTTCCATAAACGAATCCCAATAGTCATAATATCCATATAAAATGTAATATAACGTGCAAGAATTTAGTGTGTCCAACATAGCCTCTACATAAAATAGAGCAGGCCTCGACATAGTTTTGGACTCACTCTCAATACATAAAGTAAGGAAATAAATAATATAAGGAAGATATAAAGTGGCTATTGCCCTTGAACAAAAGGGCTCACCACAAGAAATTTGGTTCAAGGAGATCACTCGTCACCCAATGGAAGATAGAAGTCTTCACCGGTCCCTACATGGTTAGAACATATAGAATAAAAATATGGGTTAGCACAAAATATGTACTAAGTATGCGGGCATGCAATGCATATGAAAATATAGTGTGATCAACCGAGATGACAAGGGGACAAATGATACGAAAGGAATGCACATAGCCAAAAGAAGAGTATATCATAAGAATATGCCATGCCATGATGCGTGAAATGCAACCTAAGATCATATCATAGCGGGGATATGACCTCAACCAACACAAGAGAAGACACGAGCGAGCTACTACTTGGATTCAGACTATTTGCCAGGTAGATGCCTAGTCGACCCTTTAACAAGGGGATACATAACAAGTCAAACCCATCTAGGGAGATATTCCATGTTGGCACATGGTTTGACGAAAAAGAGTATGGACCCTTGGAGATAGTCCACCCCGACTCCAATCCCTCGGTAC
>JBCEWC010009746.1:0-18394 GCA_038996855.1 Solanum aculeatissimum
ACTTAGAAAGACATCGTACTTCCATTGAGGACAGTATTGTGAATCACTCGCAAAAGAAGAAGATGATGCCATGGATTCAGTTAATTTGTTGAAATTTGATAAGAAAGATAAGAGCTGTGTGAGTAGATATTTGGGACAAAGTTATAATATACAGGACAACAAATATGAAAAAATTCCAGGAACATGGGGTCTACTCCAGTTGTATTGAATTATTGGTATGGGGTCTACAGTAATATGAAAAGTTTCCATGAAGATGGGGTCTACTCCAGTTGTTTTTGACCAGGAAGGTAATGACCTCTAGTCTTCATGCTTTGTGGTGACAAAGAAATTACTAGAATATTATCTTCCACTTTCTAATAAACATGACTCACAATTAATAGAACAATCGAAATCCAAGCTCCTTGCATATTCCAGAAAAAGACAACCTAATGTGCCCATACATTTGCCTCAGATGTATCCCATATGACAGCAAAAGGTACCAAACAAAAAATGAATAGCAAATTCTTCTGGGTCATCCACGACGTCCCATCATCACATAGGGGAATCAAATGAGTTGTGGTGTTCTTACCAATACATTGTGGAATTTCCTCAAACTCTATAATATATTCGTCCCCAAATTCATAAATTTACTCAAACTCTACGAAACACAAGTTCGATTTGGGGAATTTTACTGAACAATACCAATTATCAATCAAGTAGAAAGAAGAAAACACCAACCTGAGAAGAACAAATATCCAGGATCCACGTCGCTAGAAGCTCCTCGCCGGAGCAGTGAAGAAGACAAAGGGGGCTGACTGGTTTTGGGTTAAAAAGGAAGTGGGTCGGGTTAATTTAATTGGGATGGGTTTTAATTTAGTGGGACTGGTAAGTGACGTGGACCTCTAATCGGAGGCCATGTGTCAAATCAGGCCGCGTAAAAATTGGTTATTTTTTTCGTAAATGGGTACTGCGTAAGTCCAACTTTTAACAAATGATATATTCATGAGCAATTTCTTGTAGTTGAATCAGGTTTTTC
Organism: Solanum aculeatissimum; assembly: GCA_038996855.1. NCBI lineage: Eukaryota > Viridiplantae > Streptophyta > Magnoliopsida > Solanales > Solanaceae > Solanum > Solanum aculeatissimum. The sequence goes on from JBCEWC010009746.1 coordinate 1,016, forward strand.
ATTATGTAAAATGTTAAATTCATGAGTTAATGGTCAAATTATTTTTCACGAGTTTCATGCTTTAACTACCGATTGTTACATGAAATATCATTTTTACGAATTTCACTGCCATATGTGGGGTATATGTATTTATAAAGATTTGACCTTAAACTTTGTTGTTATTATGTATTAATTGAAATTATTCTTATAAAAAAAATTAAAACAAGATAGTGTTTCAACAAAAATTGATAAAATAATTAAATGAGCATCTTTTTTCAAAAAATAAAAATAAAAATTCAAAACTAAAATTGTATATCAATAAAATTTGACAAAAATAATATTTAAATTCATTGGGTGACTTTCTAAATGAAATATCAATAATTGAGCGACTTTGTAGATAAAATATTTATAGTTGAGTGACTCTGAGGTTATAAAAGAAAGCTAGTGACTTTTTTTGAAAAAAAAAAACTGGTAGTTGAGTGAATTTGAGGTTATAAAAGAAAGCTGAGTAATTTTTTATGAAAAGAACTATTAGTTGAATAACTTTCTGTGAAAAGAACTATTAGCCGAGTGACCATTTGAGATATTAATCTGTAAATGACTACCATATCTTTTTAGCTTTTGCTAGCAAGATGAAGAATTAAAGAATGTTGAAGATCTCGAAGAAAAGAAGTAAAAAAACCAACTAAATTCCTAATACAAGAATGTTCAAAATTTAATATATATTTATATAAATTAACAATTTTTATATGTGCAATGTAAACTTGTATCTACGTAATTTAAATTTTCGACGGAGGATGTTTATTAGACAAACCTTTGGTCTAGCTAATCGTAGCCTTTTGGGAAACTGTGACCGTTTTTTCTTAGAAGAGGAGCAATTGCCCTCCTCATATCTGCTCCTTCTTATCCCAATGTGAAGCTCAGCTTCATCTTTATACAACAAACGAACTCCACAGTTCAATTCTTTAGAAAGAGATAACCCAAACTGCCCATAGTCATTTGGTGTTTTTCCATTTGCCTTAGATGCATCCCATATGCCAGCAAGAGGTACCAACAAAAAATTAAGATAACCATATGAATAGGTGGATAAGGCAAATTTCTGGGTCATCGACAACATCCCATCATCACATGATGGAATCAAGTGAGCTGCAAAGTCATCAATTAATTTGCCTGAGCAACATACAGCAAATCCCAAGAAGTTATCTGATACATACCAATTTTCAGGCAAATTGACTGATACACTTGCACCCATTCCCTGATGGTGGAACCAACTTGGGATATTATTGAACCAACTTGTAAACACTCTTAGTGACAAGGAATCTGAAGGAGAGATATCATGCTGCAATGATGAGATATTCAGAAACAACGAATTACATATCGAGTCATTGCTCCATTCTGCATTTATTCTATTTAATTGCTTGGGAAATTCAGGCAGTTGTGTAAGCCTCTTGCAACGTGATAAGTGCAAGATCTGAAGAGCACCAAGTTGGGCTATGCCTCGAGGCAAATACACAAAATTATTTCCACTGAGATCCAACTCTCTCAAAGAGGATAAGGATCTAATGTCTTCTGGAAGTCCTCCATCTATTAAATTGCAGTTACTCAGATCCAAAGTATCCAAGTTTGTCATCCCCGTGAAACCTGGAAACTCTTTCAGCTTATCGCAATGTGATAAGTTCAAGGATTGAAGAGAACCAAGTTGGGCTATGCTTCGAGGCAGATGCTCAAAATTATTTCCACTGAGATCCAATGATTTCAAAGAGGATAAGCATCCAATGTCTTCTGGAAGTGCTCTATCTATTAAATTGCAGCAACTGAGATTCAGTCTTTCTAATGAGACTAGCCCTTCATTCACCTGAGGGAACACAAAGTACACTGATTTGTATTCTGCAAAAGTCAATACTTTAAGCTTGTTCAATTGGACGATGGAAGATGGAGGTCGTGAGATTAGAGTATAGCGGGCATCAAGCCGCTCCAATTTTTCTAAATCACCTATCTCTTTTGGCAAGCTTTCAAGTTTTGAGCACCTTGACACATGTAGCTTCACCAAATCTTTCAACTTACAAATGCTACTTGGAAGAGATACAAGGTTATTCATGCCACTCAAATCTAGCTCTGTAAGATGAGCCCATTGGAGAAGAATGATAGATGATGGTATTTCCCTTATTCCAGAGTGTTTCATCTTAATCACCAACTCTGGCTTCATTATTCCAAGGATTTCTGGCAGTTTCTCTAAACTAGAGCACTCTTCTAGATTCAGAGATTTAAGAGATTCCACATTAACGTGTGGAAACTTCTTAAGGTTTTTACACCGGTACAAATTTAACTCAATGAGTTTTCTAGAAAATATCAAGGAATGGTGAACCATTTCAAGACTCCAACAATTGCTTAGATTCAAATACTCCAAATTTGGCATCCCCGTGAAATCTGGTGTTCCCTTCAGGCTTCTGGAGTAACCTAGATATAGCCTCCGTAGTGACGGCAATTGCTGCTATTCAAAACACAGAAAGAATGATGAAAAATGAGTAAAGTAGTATATGACATTTTCAGATTACGACTCAATGTGTGAAACCAGAAATTATATATTTTACTTTATATGAAAATTACATGCTCAGAAATGCGATAAAAATGTTTTATTATAAATAAAAGGAAAAATATCTAAAAAAGATTATTTGGTGCACATTTATTTTTTCTTTTAATTTCAGGATCAAATTTATAGCCAAAAGACTTGGCTAGAAAACAATGGTTGAATAGAAAAGTTGTGATAAAATAATAGAGTTCGAACAACATATCTCATTTTGTTTCTTCTTTCGATGCAATGACTAGTCATTTTAAGCGGGTACCTTCTCTATGGTATTTTGGCAAATATGTATATAAAGCTCCTTTTGCTTTTAGTAAAACTAGTTTTGGTAACGTGCATTGCACATTAGACCTCTATTACTATATAAAATATATATAAACCTAACTCATGTATATAAGATATATGTAACATTAACCCAATTTACGTGAAAGCAATAAAATATGCACATCATCATATCATACATAATTAAAAAAAAGTTAAACAAAATAATATATTAATAAAAATAATATCAAATACATTAATTTGAGTTTGTGGAAGTAATAACTTACTAAATTTGATCACAAGAACCATAAGGCAAATTAGAAGGTATGTTGAACAAAATGTTACCTTTGTTTCATTCCATAAATGATGCAACGAACTGCAGTGGAGCTCAAGATGAACAAGTCTCGTGGGATTAAAATTTTGTGGCAATAACTTCCAAGGATAGCAATCCCAGAGAAACCAACGCAAGTTGTTGGACAGGTAATCAATGGAACCATCATTTTCTTCTGAATCACTTTGGGGTGAAAAGTCCTGTATGTATAATATCCTAAGCCTTTGCATATTTTTCATTGCCTCTTTGCTAAACCAAAGTTTTTCAGAATAAAGAGGAAGCCAGATTGCTTCCACTGCCATGGTCCCCTATAAAATGATCATGAGTCAATAAATCATAACTTCACAATCCACTTAATAACAAAATTATTTAGCCTACTTACTGTATTGTTGACCAGCACTTCTTTTATATCTTCAACGTCCCATAATCTGCTACGTTCCCCTGAATTCTTTCGCATATTTACTATGTATTTACCCATGTCTTGTATTAAGTCATGCATTTGAATTTTATCATATTTAGATATAAACACAAGAGATCTGTCAATTAGGACACTCAATCCAATATTTGCTCCAGAATAACAGCTCTCAAGAATTGGCATGATGTAGTCTTTTGCTTCTCCTCGTAAGAAGCATGCTATGTCTAGAAATATGTCTTGTTGTATGGTCTCTAGTCCATCATAGCTAATTTTGAGTTTTTCAACGATTTCTGACTTGGAGCTAATTTTCATTTGCTCTATAGCACTTCTCCACTCAGTTATGTCCCTCTTATGTAAGAAAGAACCCCACACTTTCAGCGCTAAAGGCAGGCCTTTAGCATGATTTATGACCTCCAATGAGAGCTTCTCAAAACATTCACCTGGAACTTCTTCTTTGAAAGCATATTGACGGAACAATTTAATAGAATCATGGTCAAGTAGTGGAGTCACTTCATATACGACATCATTCTTTCCTATCAAATGCTTATCTCTAGTTGTTGCGATAATCCGACTGCCCTTGCCAAACCAATCAAGATCCCCTGCTAGGTTATCCAAATGATCTCTGTGATCTATGTCATCAAGAACCACTAAAACCTTCTTCAATCGAAGTCTGCAAGCTATCATGTGCTTTCCGTCCTCCTTATTATTCACATAATTATCTTTTTTCCTCAACAGTTCTGAGAGAAGGATATTTTGCAAAGAATGCATTTCATCTTTGTTTTCTTTAATATCCGCAAGAAAACAAGCACCACCAAATTGAGGTGAGAGTGTATCAAAAATAGCCCTTGCTATTGTCGTTTTACCAACACCCCCCATTCCCCATATCCCCACAATCCGAACATCATTGATTTCCATCTCTAGTAGGGATTTTACTTTCTCTAAATGAGTATCTATTCCCACAACATTTGGCAAATAAGATACTGAAGCCTTGCATAATTTGGATGAAACTTGGTCAACAATATGTTGAATACGGTCTGATTCAATCCTATAAAAAAGAATAAGAATATTGTTGATATACACATATAAGAGAATCAAGAATAAAAAGTCATAATTATGAAAAAAGGGAGGGACTATGCACTTAATCCAGTCTCTTGAAGAATCGATCAGAATAAATATATAATCAACCATCATTCATTATTCGAGAAATATGAAAATATATATTTTAGATTCCGTCATGTCTCATTTTTGAAGTGGGCAGATCTATATGTTAGGGAGGGGTGCCACGGCACCCAGTGAATCAGTAGAAACTTTGTATATGTGTGTATATGTTTAATAAATATAATATATATTACACTTACACTTACACAACTCTCTTTTTTCCATTAATTCTTCTCTAAATTTATTGTTTATTAATTCAAAATATATCTCTTTTGCTTTAATTCATTCCAAATCTTTTTTACTTTTTCTTTCACTAAGTATTAATTTTTCATATGAGTGTTGCATATATGTATGTTATATTAATGAGTAATAAACTTTAAATATTATATAAATATTAATTATTTTTTAAAATGATAAATATTTTTAAAAAGTTTTAATTTTTAAAAAGATGGATATTATTATGTTAAAGTTTTTTTAAAATTCAAATGTTAGTTTGATCTTTCACTGATGTATGCGCTAAGTAAAGATACTTGTAGTGAACCTACAATTCTTCATTCCTTTTACAACTATATATCTACAACAACATATAAAGGCAACATAACTAAATATGCATATTTGATCGATTCGTCTATAAAAATTGAAAGAAAAAAATGAATCCTGATAATCCAAAATTGAAAAACCCGACCCGTTTATTTTTATTGAAAAATTTGGCACCCGAAACCTTCAAATTCTGGATCCGCCTCTGAGTTTGTTCAGTAGTAAATATAGTATATATATAGTAGTATTCTTCTCAATTTATGTGTTCTTAACTCACCCATCACGAATATCATGTCCTTTAAGATTTGCGGCAGCAGTTAGGTCAGTTCTCCATGCTTCCACTTTCTGCATCCCCTCAACATCATTTTTATAGTTTGATTCGTGTTCGGCAAAGGCTTTTGCAAAGCTCTCTTTTTGCTTCCGAACATGTGATGGATCCACGTCATAGAAGATCGGTATGACTATTTGTCCATTTTTCTCCTTGCATTCCATGATCTTCACTAGTTCATTCAAGCACCAACTCGATGTAGCATAATTCTTTGAGAAAATGATGAGGGCAACTTGAGACTCTTCTATAGCTTTCAGGAGTTCTTCTGAGATGGAATCACCTTCCTCTAGCCTTTTATCATCTTGAAAGGTGAATATTCCCCTGTTTTTCAGACCTTCATACAAATGACCTGTAAATGTTCTCCGAGTGTCGTCACCTCTGAAACTTAGAAAGACATCATACTTCCATCGAGGACAATATTGTGAATCACTCGCAAAAGAAGAAGATGCCATGGATATATGTTGATCTGAAAAAAGAAGATACAAATTCTGTGGTTTTATGAACATTGGGTTTACTCCAGTTGAATAAATTATTGTTGTTGGATCTAGTCAATTTATATATATATATTTTGAATATTAATAGAAGTAATAGGTAGGAAATTTCTGTGAAGGCAGCATAATATTGCTTAGTCTTCAACAATAAAAATAATCTAAACAAATTTCTTTGTTCCCAGACAACAGTTGACTTTGGAAAATAATGTCGATAAAATAATGTAAAATCCAATCGATATGTGAACACTCTAATTACCAGTTATTACACCTAGTACCATGGAAACAAAGTTGCGAAATGGGCAAAAAGTCAATCTACTCCAAAATTTGGCCAAATTTGCCATTTCGAATTGGTAGAACTGTTTAAAATTTAACCACGTCAAATTCAAGTTTGAAGAGATGGTTAGTTTTTAAAGTTTTCTTGCTATAAACTTGAAGAGATGGAATTCAATGTTTTGCAAGACTCTTGTTGGTTATACGACATTTCTCTGTATTTGGGAACTCTTTAATACAATAACTCTGTTCTTTTTAGTCCTAAATTTATCAATCCAATGTCAGCAAGACAGCATATTCCTAATCCACAAGGAGCGATCGCAACATCAGATTTAATCATTAATCAGTGCAAACAATCTTGTAACCGAAGAGCTGCACGGGTACTTTTTTCGCTCAACTTTCCAGCTTCCTGTGTGACTGTTTGTCTATTTTCTTTCTCGTTGAATTCCATGATCTTCACTAGTTCATTCAAGCACCACCTTGATGTACCATAATTCCTTGAGAAAACAACAAGTGCAGCTTGAGACTCTTCAATAGCTTTCAAGACTCCATCACAAAGTTAACATTATTTTCAATAAATATATAGTAGATGTTGAATATATTTCCATAGACAGGGATGGAGCCAAGATTTGAAGCTTATGAATTTTAGTTTCTAATTTATTTAAGTTGTTGGGTTTTAAGTCAATAATCTATACATATTTAGATGGATTTTCAAGACAAATACAAGATTTGAACCGAAGATATTGGGTTCGACCGAATCCATAGCCGACAAGCTCGCTCGCCTCCATTCTTAGCTTATTTATACTTTTTTTTAAAAAAAAATTCTAAGATAACTAAACAAATGAATAGGAAAATAAAGATTGGCATTTGAATTCTTTTGATGCATGATGAAATGTGAAGGTGTAATGTACATTATGTAAACTTTTGCCAAAGCCAAAAATGTGATTATATTCTGTTCAGCCTTCAGGGAAACTGCTCCTCCTCTCCACATACAACAAACGAACTCCACACTCTTCTAGTTCTCGAGGGAAACATAACCTAAAGCACCCATAGTCGTTTGGTGTTTTCCCATTTGCCTTAGATGCATCCCATAAGCCAGCAAGAGGTACCAACAAAAAATTAATACCATATTCATCAATATCTTTTGAATGTTTGGACAAGGCAAATTTCTGGGTCATTGACGACATCCCATCATCACACAAGGGAATCAAATGAGCTGTGATGTCATCATTTGATCCGCCAGAGTAACATACAGCAAATCCCAAGAACTTATCCGATACATACCAATTCTCACGCAAATTGACTGATACACTTGTATCCATTCCCTGATGGTGGAACCAACTTGGGATATACATAATCCACTGACAACTCGTAAACACTCTTAGTGACAAGGAATCTGAAGCAGAGATGTCATGCTGCAATGATGAGATTTTCTGAAACAATGAATTACATAACAAATCATTGCTCCAATCTGCATTTATTGTATGTAATTGCTTTGGAATTTCTGGCAGCTGTGTAAGCTTGTTGCAATTTGATAAGTCCAAGGATCGAAGAGCACCAAGTTGGCTTATGCTTCGAGGCAAATGCTTAAAATTATTTCCATTGAGATTCAACACTTCCAAAGAGGATAAGGATCCAATGTCTTCCACAAGCCCCCTATCTATTAAATTGCAACAACTGAGATCCAAAGTATCCAATTTTGACATACCCGTGAAACCTGGAAACTCCTTCAGCTTGTTGCAATTTGATAAGTCCAAGGATCGAAGAGCACCAAGTTGGGCTATGCTTCGCGACAAATGCTCAAAATTATTTCCACTGAGATTCAAATCTTTCAAAGAGGATAAGGATTCAGTGTCTTCCGGAAGTTCTCCATCTATTAAGTTGCAGTAACTGAGATTCAAAGTAACCAAGTTTGGCATCCCCGTGAAACATGGCAACTTTTTCATCTTGTTGCAATGTGATAAGTCCAAGGATCGAAGAGCACCAAGCTGGGCTACGCTTTGAGGCAAATACTCAAAATTATTTCCACTGAGATTCAACACTTCCAAAGAGGATAAGGATCCGATGTCTTCTGGAAGTCCTCCGTCTATTAAATTGCAATAACGGAGATTCAATACTTTAAGCTTGTTCAATCGGGCAATGGAAGACTGAGGTCGTGAAAATAGAGTATCTCCGGCATGAAGCTCCTCCAATTTTTCTAAATCACCTATCTCTTCTGGCAAGCTTTCAAGTTTTGAGCACTTAGACACATTTAGCTTCACCAAATCTTTCAACTTACAAATGTTGCTTGGAAGAGATACAAGGTTATGCATGCCACTCAAATCTAGCTCTGTAAGATGAGCTTGGAGAAGCATGATAGATGATGGCAGTTCCCTTATCCCAGAGTATGGCATCTCAATCTTTAACTTTGGCTTAATTCTTCCAATGAATTCTGGAAATTTCTGTAAACTAGAGCAGTTGTCTAGACACAGAGATTCAAGAGATTCCACATTAACATATGGAAACCTCTCAAGGCTTTCACACCCCTTCAAATGTAAGTGAATGAGTTTTTTGGAACATCTCAGGGAATGGTGAACCTCTTCAAGACTCCTACAATAGCTTAGATCCAAATACTCCAAATTTGGCATCCCCGTGAAATCTGGCGTTCTCTTTAGGCTTTCGGAGAGACTTAGATCTAGCCACCGTAGATATGGCAATTGCTGCTAGTCAAAACACAGAAAGAATGATGAAAAATGAATAAAATAGAAAATGACATTTTTAGATTATGACTCAACGTTTGAAATTAAAAATTGTTTATTTTACTTTATATGGAAATAACATGCTAAATACTAGATAAAAAATGTTCTTATTATAAATAAAAGATAAAATATCTAAAAAGGGTTATTTGGAGCACATTTATTTTTTCTTTTAATTCAGGGATCAAATTTATAGCGACAAAACTTGGCTAGAAAACAATGGCTGAATAGAAAAGTTGTGCCAAAATAATAGAGTTCCAACATATTTCTCTTTCGATGTGATGACTAATCATTTTATGTGTATACTTTCTCTATTGTATTTTGGCAAAATATGTATATAAAGCTCTTTTTGCTTCTAGTAAAATAATTTTTTTAAGCCCAAGTAATGGAGTTTAAGTCTCCATTTAATAAAATGGAGTATGGGGCCAAAGGGCAATAAAATTATAAAAATATTTCAAAATGGCAAGTGAAATTTTTAGATAACAAAAGGACAAAGGCACAGGGGCCTGTGCGCCTTATCCCTACGCCATCAACAGCATCAACAAATAGATAGGTTACTAGGCGCAGACAGACAGTCTGTCTTCCAAAATAATTTGAGTTTATGAACTTATTAAATTTAAACACAAGAACCATAAGACAAACTAGAAAGTGTGTTGAATAGATGGTACCTTTCCTTCAAAATGATGCAACGAACTCTTCGCGAGCTCTAGATGAACGAGCCTCGTGGGATTAAAATTTTGTGGCAATAACTTCCAAGGATAGCCCCACCAGACAAACCAACGCAAGTTGTTGGACAGGTAATCAATGGAACCATCATGTTCTTCTGGATATCTGCGTAGTTTTAGATTTTGTATGCATAATATCCTAAGCCTTTGCATATTTTTCATTGCCTCTTTGCTAAAGCGTAATTGTCCAGAATAATAAAACCAGATTGCTTCCACTGCCACGGTCACCTATAAAATGATGATGAGTCAACAAATCATAACTTCACACAATCCACTTATCAATAGAACAAACTAGGCAGAGTTAATACTTGACGAATTAACCACGTAGGAATAAACAACTTGTATGTATGTCTTTGGACTATGAATACTATTGCATTGTTTAGCCTACTTACCGTATTGTCTTCCATCACTGTTTTGAAATCTTCAACATTCCATACTCTGCTATGTTCACCTGGATGCTTTCGCATTTTCACTATGTATTTACCCATATCTTCAATCAAGTCATGCATTTCAATCGTATCATCTTCATTAAAGAACACAAGAGATTTGTCAATTAGGACATCCAATACGTATTCAGCTCCGAAACCACAACTTTCAAGGATTTGCATGACTTCTGTTTTTTCATATCCACGGAAGAAACATGCGATATCTAGAAATATCTCTTGCTCTTCGGGCTCCAAACCATCATAACTTATTTTGAGTTTTTCAATAATTTCTGAATTAGAGTTTTTCTTTATTTGGTCTACCGTTCTTCTCCACTGAGTTGGGCCTTTCTTATGGAGCAAAGAACCCCACACCTTCAGGGCTAAAGGAAGGCCTTTAGCGTGATTTACTACCTCCAACGAAAATTCCTTTAGACACTCATCTGGAACTTCTTTTTTAAAAGCATATTTATTGAACAATTGCATGGCTTCATGATCTGGTAGTGTAAGCACTTCGTATATTGCATCATCCTTCTCAATCAAATGTCGATCCCTAGTTGTTACAATAACTCTGCTGCCATAACCAAACCAACCAACATCACCCGCTAAATACTCCAAATGATCATCATGATCTATGTCATCAAGCACAATCAGAACCTTCATAGAACAAAGTCTGCTCCGAATCATCCACTTCCCATCATGCTTATTATTGACATAATCATCTTTTTTTCTTAAAAGTTCAGAGAGAAGGGCATTTTGTAAAGAATGCAGTTGGTTCTTTCTTGCATTTTCTTTAACATCCGCAAGAAAACAAGCAGCTTTAAATTGATAAGATAGAGTATCAAAGAGGGCTTTTGCTATTGTCGTTTTACCGACTCCGCCTATTCCCCAGATCCCTAAAATTCGAACATCATTCATTTCTATTTGAAGTAGGGATTTTAGTTTCTCTAAATGAGCATTCATTCCCACAATATCTTGCAAAAAAGATAAAGAATGAGCACTCTTGCAACATTTGGAAGAGATGTGGTCGACGATCTGCTGAATTTTCTCGGATTCAATCCTACATAAATAAGAAGATTGATTGTGGATAATGTGAGGAAGTCAAGTATTAAGAAGTATTCATATCGTTAATCAAATAGGAAACATTGTAGTTCGGGGTAATAACAGCACTCTATAGTTGAAGTATGAAAGTTGTACAACTTGAATAGTTTAGAAGGATTATTATGTATTCTCTTTGACTAAATTAAACTCATTTAATTTGGAGGCATAGATTCTTGTTCTATAGTAGAACATGTCTAGGTTTCGCAGAAACATCCAAATTCAAATGGAAATTAGTCCAATTCCCTTTTCATTAGAAGCAAACATGTGTTTCAACTTACCCGTCACGGATATCATATCCTTTTAGATTTGCGGCAGCAGTTAAGACTTTCCTCCATGCTTGCACCTTTTGCATCCCCTCAAAATCCTTATACCTCAATTCATGTTTGGTAAATGCATCTTTAAAACTCTCACTCTGGTATCGAACATGTGCTGGATCCACATCATAGAAAACCGGTATGACTGTTGGTCCATTTTCTTGCTCCTTGCATTCCATAATCTTATCTAGTTCATTTAAGCACCACGTTGACGTAGCATAATTCTTTGAGAAAATTATTACAGCAACTTGAGACTCTTCTATAGCTTTCACTAGTTCTTCCGAGATGGAATCGCCATTCTCTAGCCTTTTATCATCTAGAAAAGTGAATATTCCTCTGTTGTTCAATCCTTCGTACAAGTGACTCGTAAAATTTCTCCGGGTATCTTTGCCCCTAAAACTTATAAAGACATCATACTTCCGTTGAAGAGAATACTGTGAATTACTCGCACAAGAAGAAGATGATGCCATCGATTTGATTAATTGTCTGAAAAAGAAAAACTAAGTGTATGAGGACAATTGACAATATCTTGGACAAAGTTATATACAGGAAAGAAGAAATAAACAAGTAGCACTTGTAACATGAAAGGTTCTATGAACATTCAGTTTACTCCATAGTTGAAATAAATTATTGTTGTTGGATTTAGTCAACTTATACATTTTCATTGAATATTAATAGAAGTAATAGGTAGGAAATTTCTGTAAGGATTCTTAATGTCTACTCCAGCATAATATTGCTCAGTCTTCAACAATAAAAATAATCTAAACAAACTTCTTTATTGCCAGACAATAGTTGACTTTGGAAAAGGGCAAAAACAGAAGAGTTGACAAAAGATGTTAGATAGTGAAAAAGAATAACTATTAGTTAATGCTTGTTTAAATAAATAGTAAGCGATAATTTAGATAGTAAATTCAAAAATCGTACATTGTGGTTGTGTTTTCTTACAACTAACTCCTCTTCAATAGAACTTCGATACCAATGGTGAATGCGTAACCCTTCATTCACCTCAGGGAACACTAAAGGACATTCCATATTTTGATTTTTGTATGGAAAATGTCAATAATTTAAGCTTGTTCAAGCAGATGAGAAGACGTAGGTCGTGAAACTAGAGTATCTTTGGCATGAAGCTCCTCCAAGTTTTCTAAATCACCAATCTCTTCTAGCAAGCTTTGAGCACTTTGACACAATTAGCTTCACCAAACCTTTCAACTTTCAAATGCTGCTCGGAAGAGATACAAGGTTTTGCATAGAACTCAAATTAACTCTGTATGACGACATGCATATTGCTGAATAATAGATGATGGCATTTCCCTTAGCCCAAACCAGCTCATCCTGATGTCTAACTCTGGCTTCATTCTTCCGCTGGAAATTTCTGTAAAACGTATTCAATGAACGCGATTTATATGTAAGTAAAAGCAAAACAATTATGAATAAAACGGATTCTGTGAATGCGATTTGTGTGTATGGACAAAACAAATTCACTTTGTCATTTTTGAAGTCACCTCATATATTTGTGGTTAAAAACTCAAATTTAGGATGAATTATTACATACCTAAGTCTACAATTGATTTTTGGATGAATATTTAATTAGTCAGCAAAGGGAAGATGTGATTATAATTCCTAAATAGAATGAATTATTGCATACCACAGTTCTTTCATGACTCTCAAGAGTTGAGTTGTTCTGTTACGAACAGAGGAAACACGTACCCTTCTTCGTTCCCAGTTTGGTCTGCAAGAGTAATTCAATGTTTTGCAAGACTCTTGTTGGTTATACGATATTTTTCTGTATTTGGGAACTCTTTAATACGATAACTCTTTTCTTTTTAGTCCTAAGTTTATCAATCCAACGTCAGCAAGACAGCATACCATAAGATTTCGGAAGTTGCATATTCCTAATCCACAAGGAGCGATTGCAACATCAGATTTAATCATTAGTTAGTGCACACAGTCTTGAGACCAAAGTGCTTCCTTCACTGTCAAAGTGCTTTTAGCTTTTAACCACTTTTTAAATTTCGGAAGTATTTGGGTAACATAAAAAAATGCTTTTAAGTACTTCCCTAAATTGAAAAATACCCCCCAAAAAAATAAAAATTCAGGCATACACCTATCTCAGGTACAAATTGAAAAGTACTTTCAGATCTCAATATAATCGGGTTTGAAGATTAAATTTCAAATTGAGATAATGCATAAGTACCCTGATCGAAATCTCAGGTATAGCCCCTAAATGGAAAATGTGATTATATTCCTTTCTCAAGATCAATGTGGATATATAACGAGACAGAGAACAGGTATATACCTATAATCCTAGCCTTCTCGGGAACTGTGACCTTTGTTTCTTATTAGAGGAGCAACTGCCCTCTTCATATATGCTCCTCCTCATCCCAATCTGAAGCTCATCTTTATACAACAAACGAACTCCAAACTCATTGATTTCTCCAGTGGAATATAACCCAAAGAACCCATAGCCATTTGGCGTTTTCCCATTTGCCTCAGATGCATCCCATAAGACAGCAAGAGGTACCAAGAAAAAATGCATACTATTATCTTCATCATGATATTCTGAATGGTTGGATAAGGCAAATTCCTGAGTCATCCACGACATCCCATGGCCATCATCACCTAACGGAATCAAATGAGCTGTGATGTGATCATTTAATTTGCCAATGTAACATACAGCAAATCCCAAGAAGTTATCTGATACATACCAATTCTCAGGCAATTTGACTGTATCCATTACCTGATGGTGGAACCAACTTGGGATATTCTGCAGAGAACTCGTAAGCACTCTTAGTGACAAGGAATCTGAAGCAGAGATGTCATGCTGCAATGATGACATATTCTGAAACAACGAATTACAGATCCAATCACTGCTCCAATCTGCATCTATTGTGTTTAATTGCTGTGGAATTTCTGGCAGCTCTTTTAGCCTCTTGCAATCTGATAAATCCAAGGATCGAAGAGAACCAAGTTGGGCTATGCTTCGAGGCAGATGCTCAAAATTATTTCCACTGAGATTCAACTTTTTCAAAGAGGATAAGGATCCAATGTCTTCCGGAAATCCTCCATCTATTAAATTGCAGTACCTGAGATTCAGTTCTTCCAATGAGTGTAACCCTTCATTCACTTGAGGGAACACGAAGTACACACTATCTTCTAGTTTTTTGTTTTCAAAAATCAATAATTTAAGCTTGTTCAAGCGGATGATGGAAGATGGAGGTCGTGAAATTCGAGTCCATGGGGCATGAAGCTCCTCCAATTTTTCTAAATCTCCTATCCCTTCTGGAAGGATTTCAAGTTTTGAGCACATTGACACATGTAGCTTCACTAAATCTTTCAACTTACAAATGCTACTAGGAAGAGATACAAGGTTATACATGCCACTCAAATCTAGCTCTGTAAGATGAGCCCATTGGAGAAGAATGATAGATGATGGTATTTCCGTTATCCCAGAGGATGACATCTTAATCACCAACTCCGGCTTCATTATTCCAAGGATTCCTGGGAATTTCTCTAAACTATAGCACTCGTCTAGACATAGAGATTCAAGAGATTCTACATTAACATATGGAAACTTCTTAAGGCTTTTACACCGGTACAAATTTAACTCAATGAGTTTTCTGGAACATCTCAGGGAATGGTGAACCTCTTCAAGACTCTCACATCCGCTTAGATTCAGGTACTCCAAATTTGGCATCCCCGTGAAATCTGGTGTTCTCTTCAGACTTCTGGACCAACAAAGATCTAGCCTCCGTAGAGATGACAATTGCTGCTATTCAAAACATAGAAAGAATGATGAAAAATGAGTAAAGTAGTAAATGAAAATTTTAGATTATGACTCAACGTGTGAAATCAGAAATTATTTATTTTACATTATATGGAAGTAACATGCTCGGAAACTCGATAAAAATGTTTTATCATAAATAAAAGGTAAAATTTCTAAAAAGGAATATTTGGGGCACATTTATTTTTTCTTTTAGTTTGGGGATCAAATTTATAGCGAAAAAACTTGGCTAGAAAACAATGGCTGAATAGAAAAGTTCTGATAAAATAATAAAGTTCCAACAACATATCTCGTTTTGTTTCTTCTTTCGATGTGATGACTAGTCATTTTAAGTATGTACCTTCTCTATTGTATTTTGACAAAATATTATGTATATAAAGCTCCTTTTGCTTTTAATAAAATTAGTTTTGGCAACGTGAGTTGCACGTTAGACCTCTATTACTATATAAAATTTATATAGACCTAACCCTCAACAGTTTGCTCCCTTTTAAGGTCTCAAGTTCGAAACCCACTAGGTGCAAACAATTTCTGAAGACCATCAAACCACGGTAAAACCTGAATTAACCGTGGTGAACTTGCGGAAAACTCCTTGTCGAGGGCCTGTGCACCCCCGGGATTAGTCGGGGCTCTAAAAGACTCGGACACCCGGTGCAAATAAAAAAATTTATATAGACCTAACTCATGTATGTAAGATATTTGTAACATTAACCCAAATTACGTGAAAGCAATAAAATATACACATCATCATATCATACGTAATTAAAAAAAAGTTAAGCAAAATAATATATCAAGTACATTAATTTGAGTTTATGGAATTAATAACTTATTAAATTTGAACACAAGAACCATAAGACAAATTAGAAAGTATGTTGAACAGAAGGGTACCTTTGTTTGATTCCATAAATGATGCAACGAACTCCCCCAGAGCTCAATATGAACAAGCCTTGTGGGGTTAAAATTTTGTGGCAATAACTTCCAAGGATAGCGCCACCAGACAAACCAACGCAAGTTGTTGGGAAGATACTCAATGGAACCATCATTTTCTTCTGAATCAAATCCATGTATGCATAATATCCTAAGTCTTTGCATATTTTTCATTGCCTCTCTGCTAAAGCATAGTTTTTCAGAATAAAGAGGAACCCAGATTGCTTCAACTGCCATGGTCCCCTATAAAATGATCATGACTCGACAAATCATAACTTCACAATCCACTTATCAATATGATCACGATTTTCTTACTCTACCCTCGTATGCAAATTTTTGTCATGTTTTCTATGATTTGTTATTGCATTGAAGAGCTAGCATCATTAAACACACTCAATAAATGAATACAATGCCAAAACTTCATGATCAAATGAATTCTGGATCAAGGTTTTGTAAGGTAAGTTTAGGCCCTCCTTAGAGATTTATCTTTTCCATTCGAGAATTTTTATCAACAAAAGGTTATTGAGTTTATATAGTACGTTGGGTAATATTAGCTTAAAAGAATTACTAATTGAGTTATTATGTACAAAGTATCCTACAAATTTCAAGTTAATCCAAAGAATGAAAGATTAAACATATTAAGAGGCTACTAGACTAATTCATGGCTTGGTGACATAAGATAAATGGATATTGATATATGAAAAACCAGAAATTAAATTTTATTGCATTGTTTAGCCTACTTACTGTATTGTTGACCATCACTTCTTCTATATCTTCAACGTCCCATAATCTGCTACGTTCTCCGGGATTCTTTCGCATTTTTACTAGGTATTTACCCATGTCTTGTATTAAGTCATGCATTTGAATTTTATCATATTTAGATATAAACACAAGAGATTTGTCAATTAGGACGCTCAATCCAATATTTGCTCCAGAATAACAGCTCTCAAGAATTGGCATGATGTAGTCTTTTGCTTCTCCTCGTAAGAAGCATGCTATGTCTAGAAATATGTCTTGTTGTATGGT
>JBCEWC010009747.1:0-18393 GCA_038996855.1 Solanum aculeatissimum
TCTCATTTACTATTTATTAGCTATCTTTGGATATAGCAGTTGTGATATTATCACTCTCTATATATTCGGCTTCCGCACCAATATGTACTTCGTCAACCCTTTTATACATTAGAATTTGAACTCTCACTAAAAGACACCATGATTATACCTGCACATAAAAGATCTTGTCCATGATTGTTGCAGCTTTAACAAGCAGATTTAGCACTTCTTTATCTGCTGCAGTCAGACCAGTCAACTGTACCAAAAAGCTGGAATCAGAAACCCCCATATAAGATAAGCAATAACCGTTTCACTAACTTAATTTTGCTTTTATCTAAATTATGTAATTCTGATACATAGAGACACACATAGAAGATAGACAATAAGCCTCTGTAAGACAAAAGCAGCAATATTTCGTTAACCGGCAGACCAAAAAAAGAAAGAATAAAAGAAATGACCTATACAAATTGATCATTTCTTTATTCATTTGATTGTTCACAAAGATCATTTCTCTGTTGTGAAATATCCAACAAGATGAGATTCCATCGCATACTCTTGAAGAATATGCAAACAGCTGACATCTGACAATTCAGAACTATAGGCAGAAGAAATTAAGATACTAAATATAGAGCATCTGTAATAATTAGTGAACTAGTGGTGTGTTTAGCTATAAGCACTATGTATTTTCATGATCCTTAAAAGCACTTATAAGCAAATCCAAAAAGAGAAGTAGGACTATCGTTTTGGTGAGGAGGTGACACCTCAAGTTGTTGTTGTTGTTGTTTTTTGAGAAGGTTACCTTAAGTAGTTTTAGTGAATTCACATTCCTTTCATTCATTGGAGATTTGTCCAACAGATTAACATTACTCATTGAACTTTTGAGGAAGTTGGTACCCTAGACACCAGTGTTTAATTCTTATTTTTAGTGAAAAATCTAAGCAAACACGCACACACACGATAGCAAGAAATACATTTTTTTTTTTTGAGAAAGGTAATATGATAGCAAGAAATAAATATGGAGGGTAGAGCATTCTCGCATCAGATTTTGTGGTCAAGATTAACTGTAAGAATGATCAACATGATTTAGAATTGAAACCTCTGCAGAGAGGGAAGTACTAGCATAGCGGTTTAGCTGCTTCTCAAGAGCCAAACTTCTGGCTTCAGCATTTTCCTTGTACCTGTAGATAACCCATACCAGCTATCTCAGATGCACAAAGTAATAAAGTTGACAAAGACAGGATTAATATGTGACTTCTTAAGAAGAAAACTGGAAGTTTCAAGTAGATATTGCTACAGCAAGACAAAGCTTGCGCACAACTAAAAAGGAAAAGAACCCAAGTTTGGAACATAGGATGCAAAAATGTTCTCATGCTAATTTATGGGTGTAAGCTATACAAAACGAAGAAAACAGGTAATAAGAAAAGTTTTGAACTACTTGCAGAAACATCGTTGAAGTAGCAAAAACTGAAAATATATCTAAACGGTTCCTCAAAGGAAGCACAATGTGTTTATATTTATAGCAAACTCAAGTAACCACTCTATAAGAAGAGCCGATTAGGCAGTTAATAACTATAACTTTTTCTCTGGCTATATAAGACGTACCTCTTCTCAAGTATCGTAAAGAGCTGACCATATTCCCCATTCACATCATAAGGAACATACTCAGGATGTTCTTGAGCAAGCGCTCTTCTGTACTCCTCAAAAGAGATATATTTTACAGCTGAAACTTCTGATTCCTACCAAGAAAAGAAATGTCAATAGCGACAATTTTCACTTGGTGCAAAATACAAAGATTAGCTAAAAAGGGAAGCAAAGAAAAAAGTGGCTACTTAATTATTTCAGAGCACTTCTACTTTTCGCAGTCAACAAACAAGCTTTCAGAAACTTATGGTATCGAAGTATCAAAGGATAGTGAAATTAATAAAATTAAACGGCATTCTACATAAGAATGCGAGGACCCGTGCTTCAAAAAACGAGGTGATAGCAATCCTAGGTGGAGGGGAGCTAATGGGTGCAGGACACATGTAAAACTCATGAAAATTATTACTTCTACATGGAGGTTAAATACATGGTAAAGCACCTGAATTCAAAACTTTTTCATGGGGAAGTAAAAGATGAGTGAGTATTAGCCTAGCGTGAGAGTCGTGGCAAGCCATTATATAGGTGAGAGAACCTACAGACTAGATTAACACAATTAGGCACCGGCAGACTTTGAGAAAGCAGACACATTATATTTATCAATATAATTATTGAGTGGCTCCTAAATGGTTGAATGATTCTAGAGAGAGGACTGAGGAGCGACGCCTGAATGATTGCTAGAGAAGAGATGCATTAGCATGAATGGTCACTGAAGAAAAGAATGCTACAAGAGAACTGTTGCACAGTGTTTGTTGTGACCTCCTCACTAGTCAAGTTTCTTGCACTTATCAATTTGGATTCTTCAGGAGCAAAAAGACATATGATCTTTACTTGATTGGAAGTGAGAGGAGCAATCCAAACATCTCAGGATTTAAATCAAAGGGAGGAGCACAGTTGTCAACTATATTCTGTCCAAAAATCCAAGCAAAGTCGTGGATAATCTCCTTCTACATTATCAGGTAACAGCTCGTTTGCCGTGGAAGATTTTGAGATGGTTCAGGGTATAGTAGAAATGTCGGGCACCGAGAAGGGAGCACTCTTCAATTGTTACTTTATGTGCAAATATCCAAGCAAATGCTTAGATCATCTCCTTCTGCATTATCAGGTGACAACTCGATAGCCTTGGCAGATCTTGAGATGGTTCAGGCTACAATGTACGATGCCAGGCAGAGTCAATTAGGCCATTAGAGGAAGGAAGAGAAAAAGAAGAAGAAGATGGGATGTTGCCCCCACTAGCACTTCCCAGTAGGTCTTACAGAAGGAAAGAAATAAGAGAACTTTTGAAAGGTTAGAAAATGACAGTACATTTGAGGAATAACCTCACTTATGGTTTTGTTTTCCTGGTGCACCCATGAGGTTTCACTAGCTGGGTGTCTTTGTAGAGAACCATATTCTTCTACAGGTTTTATACCTTCTGATATACAGCTTGTATATGGGAGATTTTTCTCATCATATAAAATTAGTTACCTCATCAAACTAAAAAGAAATGACTAACCTGTAAAAGTTTAAGAATTCCTCTCAGACACCACTAAATACAAAAGAGAAACTGGAAAAATGTTACACCTAAAGACATCCTAGTCCATTTGGATTTAGTTTGAAATGGTCCTTTACATTTATACTTATTTCTTATTGCAGGAATTCTATTTCCAGTAAATGAACAATAAACCTAAGGCAAAACCTGAGATGCCAGGTGACGAACAAAATCTCAGGCAAGTAACAGAGCAACTACAAGAACATTTAACTACAAACAAAAATACTGACCTGAAGAGTAAAGGCCTCCAAAGGAATTGGATCTATTGTTGTCACGAGATATACATCATTGTATTCATTGTTGATGAACTTGCCATCATTAATGGTGCTGCAATTTATTGTAACATTCAGCATACTCCAATGACCAAGGGAAACTCATGCTATGGAGCACAGTAGCTTGAGAAAATGTTATTGAAATGATGATTGGACATGTTCCAGGGTATCTGTATTATTTTCCTTTCTTCCGGTTGGTTATTATATAACTACCACAGAAGCAGTTGATTTATCCAAAAAGAACTATCAAGAAAGTGCTCCAATAGTTAAAGTCCGAAATTGTGTATAGCATAAAAGCCCAGGAAATTTGGACACAATGGACACAGACATTTGAGCAACATTTGAGAGAAAGTACTTCAAATATTAGTAACAACCACATGTTACAGATATTTTAGTTATATCTGCAGAATATAACTATACTAGTCTAGTTCATCAGGTCAAATAAAACGATCAAAACCAATAATTCATAATAGACAGATGGACCACAAATTTAATGACTGAGGCTTCGTTAACTCTAGGCTTCAACCACACGGCCAAAAGTACCGCATGCTCTAATCTATTAGAAGCTAATTAGTGAAAGACTTATTCAATAAGGAGCAGTAATGAGATTAACACCTTATGAACATTTCCTATATTATAGCTATCAATAGTTTTGTTTCCCTCTTGTCCCACTTCTATATGCCATCAAGCTCCCTGACAGCTCAAGGTGCATATGAAATAACAAGCATCTTTATCAAAATTTACATTTAGGTAATTCTATTGTATTGTTCAATTGCAAATAAAAATATTGTCATATATAATGAGATCTTATTTATAAGTTGACAGATAAAAAAAGAGACATTTGTCCAAAAGAAATAAAAAAAGACAATTCAACAAGAGGAGAAGCACAAATTCATAGCTCTAAGTCAACAGACAATTGCTAGTGCTTAATACTGTATAAAAAGAAGACATGATGAATTAGAGCTTTAGTATACCAACCACTCTTGAAGAAAAACAAATATTAATTCAAATGCATCCTTTGGAAGAGTTACACCAAGTTCTTCTTGAAGCTCTCGCCTGCAAGAATGTATTAAGTCAGAAAAGTATTTAAAGTGTGATGTATGCAATCGCGCGGGAGAGAACATTCAGCATTTTTAGGGAATGTAAACTTTCACATACAGACAGTTATTCATGGGTTAGTCACTGTTAGCGAAAAACTACCTTTACACAAGAAATGTGTATAACACAAAATAACATATTTAAATATTTCTACATAATTACAGAGGTTTAGGAGTTGCAGTTCGTGTTTTTACGAGGACAGTTGAAACCAAATGAAAACGTGATACGTGAATGATCATGTGCATTCCAAAATTGTAACAGCTGGCCATTACTTAACAAAAGAAATACGCAAGTTGTAAGAGATGAGCCTTTGTGAAGTGTGAAATTTCATCAGCAAATCTATTCCATTTTACGCAGCACATGAAGTGTTTATATAAATTTGCATGACAGCAACCAGAGGAGTTATTGGTGTGTGATCCATTTCATTGAAAAATCGAGTCAGATACTGCATTTTTCTCTTTTGGAATTTTTTATAGAGAGAGAGAAGTTATGATGGTAAAAGGAGTATAAGACGGAGCGTGAAAACAGTTGTTATTTCAATCATCAGACCGTTACATCCTAAAGACCGATCCTCATTCCATACATATTCTTATTCGTTGTTATGCCTTTATCTCAGTAATAACCCCTAAAGAAGTTAGAGCACGGCCTAATTAAAATGAAGCAAATTACTGATTGGGTCAGATACATAGAAGGTTAGATAACATTAATGGCTTCTTCTTTTTCTTTGAGAAAGAGAAGGAAGAAAAAGGAAATCCAATGGTAGATGAAATGGGTAGCAACATAAAGATTAAAGAGACAGAAGAATACAGAACTCTTCGAGTAGCGCCACGAGACAAAAAAAATTGACAAGGTAATAATTTATTAACAATTAAAGAAACCCTGAATACAAGTCATATACCAACCATGAGACAATCTGTGATCATGGGACAAAAGCTACCAAATAATGATTCAAGAACATGCAGAAAACGTTATACTACGAATATGCATGAAGACAGATAAAAGAAAACACAGAAATAAGTCCAGCTCGTGTGAATCTATATCTAGAAAGCACAGCTCCACGCTGGAAACATACCTTGCTGAAATAAGAGATGAATCTCCAGCAGATATATGACCGGCACTTGAGACATCCCATAGACCAGCCCAGGAATCCTTGCAATCAGCACGTCGTTGGAGAAGTAGTTCTTGTGTACTCTCAGCAATTATCCACACATGAACAGCTCGATGGTAGTCTCCATCTCTGTGAACATCCCCTCTGAACAAGTAGCACAATAATAGACATCATTAGCCCCATAAGTTCATCATTAATAAAGCTTAAAGAACAGAATTCACGGAGCTACAAACTGTAATGTTTATCACATGTGATACATTTGGGAGACTACGAGTTTAATTTCGTTAAATTCTGCCAGACAATTTGATAAACTAACTATCTTGCCAAGATCCGATTCACTTTTCTACTGTTTCTTCCTTTTAGAAGAAACTATTAACGGATGGAAAGCTGCTTTCTCCTACTCCAGTCACAAACCTAATTTCATTTTGAGACATATAAGGGCATCTTAGTCTTTGTCTTCAATCATTAAGTAGAGAGAAGGCTCTCTTCCTGATTAAAACAGGTTGGAAAAGAAAAGCACTTCAGAGATTCATTAAGCATTACTCATTCTTAAACAAAGAAAAAGAAAAAAGAGATTCATTAATCAGTATATGAGGTTTGCATTTGACTCAAAAGTAAAATCCATCGTATCGATTCCCTTTACATAACATGCAATAAGCTACTTTCTTTTCTATTATTGAAGGGTCACTGCAGTCACACAAGGGCTGACATACTGTTAACTATAAAAGAGTGTTTTCTATCACCAAATGCCGCTAAAAATTGACAGCACAATAAACATGTAAAACCAAAACTAGCATCTCTCAGAGAGAACCCAAAAGGTTACATTCTTCAGTGGTTTGATCCATACTTCATATCCATAAAAACGTAATGTTACCAAACTACTCTAACTTCAACTTTATACCAATGAAAAAATTGGCTAATAGGTCCTATATATACCAAAATACCAAAATTTGATCCCTATTACCCGAATCAAATAAAAACATACACAATTAAAGTACTCCAATACTTACATAAACATTCTTACTAGCTAATTTTTGCATTCCATTAATCTGACAAACCAATAGAAACTACGAAAAGATCTTGCTCTTCCAATCAAGTGAGAAGAAAAAGAACAAGAAATGAAAAAAGATCAAAGTCACAAGCTTCAACTGGACTACTTCGCGCAAGACAAGAGGGGTTACTCGAATGGTAAACACCCTCCACCTCCAACCCTAAGGATGTCAATAGCAAAAAAGATGGGAGCTCCTAAGGAGTGTAAAATAAAAAGACTACTTTGCCCAAAAATATTACTACTATACATTCAAGCATAAAAGATTGACCCATCCCCCTACCCCACATATAGTGGATTTAGAGCACCAAGCTGCCTCTATTCAAGCATAAAATAAATAACTATTTGTTTCAGTCCATTGGAAAGAACTCCGAAAAAATGGTATATGTGAACTTGCTCAAATTGCTAATTCCAGGCTGATGGAGGAGTAAAACTAGTCAATTTACAAAGACTCTCACAATTCTGTCCATTCATATAGCCAATCCGAACTAGCTTGGATTCAATCATAGTTGTTGTAATCAAACTTACACCAAGAATTCAAACTAACACAATCAGAAAAATTAAAATTGATCAAAGTTCTTCATAACCCATATGAAATTTTCTTTCTTTTTGATGTGGAGTTGTTCACCTGGGTTTAGAGTAGCCGGTTTTTTCTCCAGTTTTTGTAAGGACATCAAAATACTCTTCTTCCTTCACTGTCGTTTGATCAAATTCGGCAGCCATTGATACTACTTTTAACTTTCAAATAAACCCACGATTTTGTTTCTTGAAGAAATGCCTGCAAATGGGGTTTGTTAAGTACAAAATTTTAATTGATAGACATTATAAAAAATAGTTAAAAAATAAAACCTGGCGGCTTTTTAGAGATGCTGATGAATCAAATTCTTCGGGTAATGGAGGAATTGACCTGGAAAAAAAAGACTCAGAAGTTATGCCTAACTCACTGTCATATGCACCATTTTCTAATTAATTTTTTAAATTAAATTAATACTTTAATATAAAATTTACTTATTCAAAAATTATTTTTAAAAAATATTATTGCTTATAATTTTTTTATATTAATATATTTCAAAATATTATATTGTTTGACTCTAAAAATGAAAATTGTGACAATTAAAAAGGGACAGAGAGAGTATTAATTAGTTTACATTACTAAAAATAATTCTAAAATTACTTAATCAATTTATAAAATAAGATAAGATTAATTTTAAAAACTTAATTTGACCTTTAAAATATTTTGTAAAATTTTTTAAAAAAAATTAGTAAGATTATTATTTTTATTTATAATTTCTTAGAAAACGTATAATATAAAATTTTGGATAACTAATAATAAAATGGAGGAAGTAAATTTCTTGCTCATAATCAACATTCTGTATTATTCACTATGTCTATTATATGGCCACTTGTTATTTTACACAGTTATTAAGAAATTATTAATGTATTAGTGAATTTTACCATTTTACCTTTTATTTATATCAATATACATTAAATTGAGTTAGAAAAAATCATTAATACACTAATCAATGGTGGGATAAAATGGAAAAAAATAATTAATTTTATCCTAATTTAGTAAGTGTCCATATAATATGGGACAAATATTTATAGAAAGATGTTCATATAATATGGGACAGAGATAGTAACTTTTATAAGCATATCCATCACGTAATTAAATTGGAGTTAATTGCTCATATGATTATCCACTTAAAAAAAATTATCAATAAATGTTATAAATGCATTAATGTGGATGTCTCTTGCGTAACTCTTTTTGAAGTTCATATACTGAATGAATGAATGTCATTTAAGTCTTATAACTTGAAAGACATTTTGTAGTATAAATAGACAGTAAACAATACGATTAAAAATACAAAAGAAAGAAATAGAAAGCATTTTCTCCCATATTTCTTATTTTAATATTCCCTTCGATCCCTTTTATATGTCATCCTTACTATAAATATATGGTATTTAATATGTGTCATTTCACAAAATCAATACATAAATGACATTGTTTTTCTATTTTACCCTTGATAGTTAATGAGCTTTGAAAAGATATATATGACCAACTAGAATAACTAAAAAAAACAATTAATGTACATTAAATAAGGGTAAAATAGTAAAATCACTTTTTTCCTTAATGCAAGTGTCATCACCAAAGGTGACATATAAAAGGGACCAAAGGGAGTATAAATATATCTTGCTTTGTATTATTCTTATATTGTTAATATTTTACAACATGTTATCAATACGAGTTTCTAACCAACTGAGATTTACTTAAATCGAGGTTATTTTTTTATTAAAAGTTAATCAAAAAAAAATTCAGTTCAGGTATACATTTATATAGTTATAACATCTCTAATAAGACTTTCGTAAATTTTTATTCTATAATTTAATTACTGCACGCATGACTTGCTTCAGGTATTATTATAATATTGTTCTAGATATGATAGTTGATATGCTTAAAGGTTTAAATTATTTTGTTATTTATATGTCACTAACCTATAACTCTAAATTACATATTATGATAGTAGGTTAATTAGAAAACTCGTAAATATGTTTTTTTATACATTTATGATTATTTGTATGTCATAAATAAGAATATGTGCCACTAATATCTATTGAATTTAGTAGTAAATATTATAGAAAATATATTAATTTTATCATTTTAATACTTCATGAGTTTACATGTCTTTGTAACATTTCATGTTCATACATATAATATATTTTATACTCATATAATATTTATCATTTGAAATATTAATTTATCATTTATTATAAAGAAACCCACAATATGTTATTAATTTGGTTATTTTATGATAGTTTTTATCATATCGAATTTGTCAAAGCTTGAATTTGTGGCATTTGACATTTCTGAAAGAACTATTTAGCATGGGTACTTGATGTTGAAATTTACCCTTACCGCTAAAGGTCTTGGTAATACGATAATCGAAGGAAATAAAACATCAAGTTAGATAAAGCTAAGGTTATGATTTTCCTTCGTCATCATCTGGATGAAAGTCTGAAGGTTGAATATTTAAAAGTGAAAGATCCACTTGAATTATGAAAAAGTTTTAAAGGAAGGTATAACCACCTTAAGGCCACAATATTGTCATAGGCTCGTTATGAGTGGATGCACTTACGATTTCAAGATTTGAAAATCACAATTGATTATAATTCTGTGGTATTTAGAATCACGTCTCAATTAAAATTATGTGAAAAAATTATAAAAGATGAGGACATGTTTGAAAAGACATTAACTACTTTTCATGCCTCAAATATGATATTACAACAGCAATACCGTGAAAAAGGTTTTCAAAAATACTCTGTATTGATCTCATGTCTTATGGTGGCTGAGCAACATAATGATCTTTTAATAAAAAATCATGAAGCTCGTCCCACTGGAACTGCTCCATTACCGAAAGCAAATATGGTAGAAGCACAGGGTCAGTCTGATATAAGACAAAAAAAATAGGGCGAAAATTATATGTGTGGGCGTGGGAAAGGCAAGAGACGATATATTAATCGACGAGGTGATTGTCATAACAAAAGGGAGGACAACATGAGTTCTCAAAATAATCATTCAAGAGGTAAAGGTGATCACTGTCATCGTTGTGGATTGAAAGGTCATCGAAAAATAAATATCGGACACTTAAGCATTTCATCGGGTTGTATCAAAATTCCTTTAAAAGAAAAGGAAAGAAAGGTGGTGCCTCCAATTCTAATGCCCGAATGGAGTCATATTTGACTCTTAAAGTTAATGTCCGGACATGACCTTCTCATGAATAGAATGAAAATGTTGAGGCAACTTTGGCATTGAAAGATGATGTTTTTTATGACCTCGATGATATTACTCATTTGAAAGGTGGAGACTTCTTTGGGGATCAAAATTGAAGATTGATCATTGAATTGAAAAATAAATAATATTGAGTTTAATTTTTACTTAAAGTCGAAATACTTCATTTTCTTTTGTTAGTTTTTTTTCTTCGTACTTCTTATGATGTATTTTTATTTTATGAAGATAAATAGAACTTTCTGTGGAATCCCACAAGTGGGATTTGGGGAGGATAGAATGTACGCAGACCTTACCACTACCTCAAAGGTGGAGAGCCTGTTTCCTGGGAATCCTCAACTCATACGATACTAAAAAAAAAGAAATATTTCTCTCATTTGATTATGAAAAAGGTCTGTATTAATACAATATCTAATAGTACAAAATTGACTGAGGCCTCTGGAAGAGCAGCCTTATTACCATCTAAAGGAACAATACTGGTAATTGATAATCTTTGTATTGTAGTAAGTCTCAAATATCATGTTGAGATTGTGAATGACGAAAAGGTTGAATACATTTATATTACTACAATAAATACGGAGAAGAAAATAGTGCATGAAAAATTACATGCACTTTCTTCTGGGTTGTATCATATAAATATTGGTACGGTTGAATCACATGTCATAGTAAATAAAAGATTTATTAATTCTAATGATTTTATCATTCGGCATGACCAGTTGAACCATCCCAGTTATAATCTGATGCGCAGGATAATTGAGAATTCATATGGACATATTTTGAAGAACCAAAATGTTCTTAAATTAAATAAATTCTCTTGTGGTGTTTTTTCTCAAGAAAAGTTGTTAAGGTTGGGATGGAATCCCCTATATTTCTGGAACGAATACAGGGTGATATATGTGAATCTATTTACACAGTGTGTAGACCATTTACATACTATATGTCTTGATAGACGTGTCTACAAGATGGTCATATGTGTGTTTATTGTCAACTTGCAATATGACCTTTACGGGGTTGTTGGCTCAAATAATAAAGTTAAGAGCACAATTTTCAGATTATGCAATAAAGATAATTCGTCTTGATAATGCTGGTGAGTTTACATCTCGCAAACATTTAATGATTATTGTTTGTCCATTGGGATAACAATTGAACATTTTGTTGCTCATATTTATATTCAAAATGATCTAGTATAGTCATTGATTAACTGTTTTCAATTGATAGCTCGACCATTGTTGATGAGAACAAAGTTGCCTGTTTTAATATGGGGGCATGCTTTTCTGCATGCAACAGTAGTTATGTGCATAATGCTAACCAGCTATCATGATATCTCTTCATTATAGTTTGTTTTTGGTCAGAGCTAAACATTTTTCATCTTAGAGTCTTTGATTGTGCGATATATGTTCCAATGTCTCCATTACAAAGCACAAAGATGGTTCCCAAAAGAAGGTCGGAGATATATGTTAGGTGTGAATCTCGTTCTATTATAAAATATTTGGAACCTAGAACTGGAGATTTATTTATGACAAGATTTGTTGATTGTCATTTTGATGAATTAGTGAGAATGTAAACAATTAAAAAATAAGGTATATTGGAATTCATCGTCATTATCTCAATTAGATCCTCGAACAAATCAATGTGAGTAAGAAATTCAAAAGTTGATTTATTTGCAAAGTATTGCAAATCAACTGTTGGATGCATTACTAACCTTTCACGGATTACCAAATCACATATCCTAGCTGCTAATGCTCAAGCTCAAGTTGATTTCCCAATAGGACAACTTGTCAAGGCAAATGAATCTAGGTCACGCTTAAAACGTGGAAGATCAAATGATTCCAAAGATAAAAAAAACTCGAAAAAAGAACAAATGGTCATAATTTGAAGGCAATTGCTCTAGAAGAGCTCGGAGACATAACAAATGGTGATATCACCGAGGAGGTCCAAGTACCTGAAAATAATGAGAATGAAAAAATCTCAATAAATTATGTCTTGACGAGAAAAAAGTGAAATTAAAATAATATGTGGTTGATAATATTTTTGCCTATAATGTTCCTATCGAAATAATGCAACAAGATGAAGATTTAGAATCAAAATCTGTCAGTGAATGTGGATAGAGAAATGATTGGTCAAAATGGAAGAAAGCAATTCAAATAGAATTGACTTTACTTGAAAAACATAAAGTTTTCAGATCAATATTTAACACTTGAAGGTGTCAAACTAGTTAGTTACAAATGAATTTTGTGCGAAAATGCAATGACAATAGTAAAGCCGTAAGATATAAAGTCTGACTTATGGCACAAGAATTTTCGCAAAGGTCTGACATTGATTATGGGGAGACATATTCTCCTGTGGTAGATGCAATTACCTGCAGGTATCTAATAAATTTGTCAGTTTATGAAAATTTTGAAATGCATCTAATGGATGTGGTCACAACCTATTTACATGGCTCATTGGATCGTGACATTTTTATGAAAATTCCTGAAGCATACAAAAATTCAAAAGAAACATGTTGAATAAAACTTCAAAAATTCTTATATGGATTAAAACAATTGGGACAGATGTAGTATAATCGTCTTAGCGAATATTTGCTAAAGAAAGGGTACAAAAATGATCTTATTTGTCCTTGTATTTTTATATGAAGGTTGGGATCTGAAGTTGTTATAATATTTGTATATGTTGAAAATTAAACATTTGACTAATGGAATATTTATCCATCAATCAATATACACTCAAAAAGTTTTAAAGCAATTTTACAAGGACAAATCACACTCATTGAGTATTCCAATAATTGTAAGTCACTCGATATTAAATCCATTTCACCCTCAAGAAAAGGATGAAGAGATTCTTGATGATGAAACTTCATATCTCAGTGTTATTGAGGCACTAATGTACCTTGCCAACAACACACAATCAGATATTTATTTTGCAGTAAGTCTATTGGCAAGAATCAACCCAAGTGCAACAAGAAGACATTGGAAAGGTGTTAAACATATATTAAGATACCTTCAAGGAACAATTGATATGAGATTGTTGCATTCTAATTCATTCAAATCGGAAATAATCAGTTATGCAAATATGGGATATTTGTTTGACCCACATAAAGCCCGATCTCAGACATGTTATTTATTCACATATGGAGGTACAACTATATCATGGTGTTCTATGAAGCAAACAATAGTTGCTACTTCTTCAAATCATGCAGAGATAATAGCCATTTATGAAGCCAACCGAAAATGTGTATGGTTGAGATCAATGACTCAACATATTTTACCATTGTGTGGTCTTTCCATGCAAACAAGGGTTCCAACAATATTATATGAAGATAATGTTCTTGTATAGCTCAATTGAAGAGAGGATATATCAAAGGAGACCGAACAAAGTATATTTCACTAAAAAAAATTTCACTCATGATCTTCAACAAAATGGTGAGATAGATATTCAGCAGATTCGTTCGAGTGATAATCTTGTAGATTTGTTTACTAAGGCATTGCCGACATCAATATTTGAGAAGCTTAAATATCAAATAAAGTCTTCATCAGAGGGAGTATAATACACGTTGTACTCTTTTTACTTAATCAAGGTTTTGTCCTATAGATTTTTTCTGGTGTGGTTTTTAATGAGGCAACACTCAAGGCGTATCATAAGATATGAGTACTCTTTTTTCTTTACTAAGATTTTTCCCACTGAAATTTTCCTAGTAAGGTTTTAACGAGGCATATTATCTATCGATATCCAAGGGAGAGTGTTATAAATGCATTAATGTAAATGTCTCTTGTGTAACTCTTCTTGAAATTCATGCATTAAATGAATGAATGTCATTTAAGTCTTGTAACTTGAAAATACATTATGTAGTATAAATAGACCGTAAACAATATGATTAAAAATACAAAAGAAAGAAATAAAAAGCATTCTCTCCCATATTTTTTATTTAAATATCTTGCTTTATATTATTCTTATATTGCTAACATTTTATAACAATAAATTATTTATTCATTTTCATTTTATTTCAATAAAATCATGCTTATTTATACATTTACCTTATTAAGTGGCATATGAGTAATTAACTATAATTATGTGATGAAAACGAAATGATTGCTCATTGAGGAGAACATTAGCATTTATACCTAAACAAAATTGGATAATGGTAAAATATGTTGTGTTGGGACTTAGGAGTGTTTGGATTTTGGCCATTCTTTATTGGTAAGAAAATTAATATCAGTAACTATTATAGTTTCATCGTTTCTTGTTATATTACGTTTTTTAGAATCAATTTGATTCATTTTCAAAGGTAAATTAGATTATATTAATTTTTCATTTTAAAGTAAAAGTATAGAATTTCAAAAATACATAAAAAATACTATAAATTATAATATTTTTCATATCAATATAATGAAAAGATACATCTTAAAATATTAATCAAAATTCATAGCGTTTGACTCTGAAAAAATATATAACTAAAAAAGAACGAAAAAGAGTGCAACACCTTCACTGGATTTAAGTAGTATTGCATCTTTAAAGAACAATACTGCCATTAACGGAGTTAAAAGTGAGGATATATATCGCATATGCTAGCATACTGCATATGGTCCCATTTGGTTTCTTGCAATCTTTCAGTAGCCCTTTTGGCCCGAGACTCGTAAATTCAACCAAAACCTTCCAAAGAAGTCCTTGGTGTTGCATAACCAACAAAGAATATGATGGGATAATTGGGTTTCCTCAACCCTTAATCAAAAGTCTCGAGTTCTAACCTTCGAAATAGAGTATATTTTGGTAAGGAGCCATCTCTATCAAATATTCAAACTGAAAAAGGAAAAGGAAAACACAATAGGCTAACATTTTATCAGCAAAATAAAGAGAACTAACCGCAATAAGAATTTTACATTTCATCTGGTACAATTTGTGTTTCAAAAGTACCTTATCCTACATACCTTGCTCAACTTCAAATTGTGAAAGGAATAATAAGGAACTTTGGGTGTGAAGGAACACTGATGGTAGGTAGTAGTTTACCATTACCATATTGCTTTTTGTTTTCATCTTCAAACCACTTGACTTAAAGAGGCATCTGGAATGATTCCGTTTGATAATTCAAACCAGGGTGAAGGCAAACAGAAGAAGAGCTGCTAGAAACAGAAAGAAGATAACCAGCCAGGTAAAGAACAATGTCCAGTATCCAGAAGGTACCTAACGTTTACAGCAGTTCCCGTCTGACTAGAACTTAAGCAGCCTAATGAAAATGCTGGGTTAATAGCCTCGCAATCTCTAGAAAACCAACCTTGTCCTTGCCATCAAATATTGTCTTCAAATTGTCGTCACAATGTATCTCTCTCTTGTTTGTGGGGTTCTGCAAGCCGCAAAGTTACAATTACCATGTCAGGTGAAACCATGAAAGAAAAGTACCAGTGATCAAATTGACAAAATTTCTTCTTGCACATAACAGATATCTCTTGGATTGAGTTGAGTCCATAGATGAGAAAGGCCTAATGCCAAATGTCATTTTATACAAGAGTGGTGTTTGGGCCAGCTTGCACACAATTAGACTATTCCACTACGTACATGCTACCTCCTACTAACATGGGTACCGGGTAACTCTATCAACCAACGTTTAGATAGATGCCAAGAAATCACCCAACATTATTTGTCTCTTCAAAGATTTGAATCTTGGTTTGCTATGTTTTTCACCTACCTTATTGACTGCTAGGTTATACCCTTCGATGCAAATGCCAAAGGTAACTTTATTTACTTAATTCTCTTCGGGGGGGAAAGGGCAGTTAAATATTGATACTTTGATGAACCATTGGAGTCATCTGGTCATATTTACTGAAGCAAGTGAAAAGAAAAATCCCTCTTCAAGGTCTTAGAGCAATATTCTGCACTAACAGCTCTTGCAGGTCCTTGAAGGAAGGGTTAGCAAATATGAAGAACCTAGTCATGTGCAGCTATGACCTATGTACAGATTCCAAAGTTAGAAAGTGGTGAAACAACTCTTTCCAGGCAATCCATGGTGATCCCCATAACTTATTTCCTCTCAGACAAGAAACTACAAAACAATCTTAAGAACCATAAATGGACCAGTAGAAAATCATGGCTGCCTTCATTACGATTCCACTCAATGCCATTTTAGGAAGATTAGGAATTCCAGTCTGTAACTCATACCTATCTATGCATGATGCACTCCTTGATCTTCAGCACTTATCTCGGAAGTGGGCCGAAAAGAATTTTATAGCTTTATGCCTTTCTAGGTCATACAAAGTGTTAAAAAATAGTTTGAAAACTTAGAGATAAGTGATAACAAAAAGTAGGAGATCATAGTATCATTGGGACTAGGCCATGAATCATGATATAACGTTATATAAGTATATGCTTATATAAAGAAAGAATCATAAAAGTGCATATGCACATACTATGTTTCACTCTTGAGAAATATTTTGAAACAGCAGAAGAAAATCTTGATACAACTAGTTTATTCATTAATTACAGAGTGCTAAATCTCTACCCTGGACCAGTCACTCATGAAATTCTAAATTTACCAACCAAAAGTAGCCCAACTCTCAGTATTGTTGACTAGAAAGGAAGAGTTTGGCATGGCAAAGTCACACTAGCCCAAACAACCCCAAAAAAGAAGAGATGAAAAATGAACAGATCAGTTCATACCAAGTGTAGAGAACCTAACCCATTAGCCTCCAAAAATAACCTTAAAGCCCGAAATCTTATCAACCACCCTCCCACTTGCACTCCAGCTTATGAATTAACAGCTTCCATTCTTCTTTTTTTAAAAGGTCAATCACTTCATTCAATACTTAAAAACCTTCAAACCATTCAAAGAAGCAAAAGGAAGGAAATAAAGATACAAAGAAAAACAAAGAAACAGAATCATCTCAAGAAGCAGGAACGATCAACTTTGCTTCCACAAAATCAAAAAGACACGATCACATTTTTTATTTATTTTTGATAACATTAATGTAAAAATAATGTCTTGATAAGAAGGCGCCACCACATATCGATTACTAGCCAAAATCAATGTTATGCCTACTGGATAACAGAACTAATCCAGCATTCTACCATCCACAAGTACTGTGACGACCGAGTCTGCAAGTATTAAGGTTCTCTAGCTAGACTATAATGTGAGTACCAAATTTAAAATGTTTCGGTGGGAAAGATAGAACTATACCATAAAATTCTCCAAGCAATTAACAGAACTACCAAAAGCATACAACATAAACCATACAAGTTAATAGCAATCGAGAATAAAAAGTTTAACAGACAACACATTACGAAGCTAAAACCACACTCTACAGCGAAAAAATAGTACAAACGAAAATGAACACAGCATCAAAACTCATCACATTCACTAATGAACTTGAAAAGAATGGACAATATTCAGCAAATGAAACCGACCTGAAGATTATTAGTTTTAATGTATTCCCAAACTCTCTTTACCGCATCAGCGCGGGAGACTTCTTTAGTACCCAAGAACTTTCCTAGTGCAGGCGAAACTAGTTGTGGCTTCAGTATTCCAGTGGGACGACCTCTGGCTTTGGTCACGGTGCCTGTTGATATCGTTGTGGTTTCTGTTGCTGCGGAAGTCTTAGCAGCAGCCATTAGAGCTCGACAGCAGTTGCCGAAAATCCGAGTGGATGACGCCATTGATTACTTTGGATTTTTCGTAAAACCCTAAGGACTGATCAAGAGGAGAATGGAGGGTTTTGGAAAGAATGGCAAAGTGGTAATTCGTTGGGACTTGGGAGAGTCAAGTGATTTTTATTTTACCGTGATTTTCTGAAGGGTAAATACTTTTTAAAATACATTGACTCGTTAGGGTTCAAAACACACTTGGGATTAGGGGTGTGCAAAAATCGAATCGATTGATAAATCGAACCGATAAAAACGTTATTGGGTTATTGTTATTGGGTTATTAGGTTATCGGGTTTTTAATGGTTTTCA
>JBCEWC010009748.1:0-18393 GCA_038996855.1 Solanum aculeatissimum
CAATTTAACCCTTAAAGAGGCGGAAAATTCACTGTCTTCAGGGTCAGACGGAGGCCCAAACGGCCCATTCAAGCTTTTACGTCTATCTCAGTGCTCCATCAGACTTTAATTAGTCATATTTTCATCCCACAGCCTTTTCAAGGTTCTTCCCAACTTTACGGACCACCAAACGGTCCGTTTGAGGTCTCACGGTCCGTTTGAGGTCTCACGGACCGTGGGGTGGTGCGTGGACCCTAACTTAGTTTTTGGGGTGGGTCTTGGCCACCCACAGCACACTGGACCACTTGAAGGAACCCCCACATGGACCGTTCAAAGTGTCACAGCCCGTATCCCATGCCTTGGGCCATTTCCAGAGCCTATCTCTAATGTCTTCCGAATTTCAGGCAGTCCTACTCCTTTTGCCATAACTTCCTCATCCGAACTTGGAATTGAGTGAAACCAGTTGCGTTGCAAAGATAATTCAAATATATGTAATTTTATATATAGTATCCCACACAGTTCTACCTACATCAAATGTTATGGTTCTGTGAAGTTCACTGTCCAAATGGCCTCTCTAGGCCTCAAAATGACCCGTTTTGCGTTCGGCCACTTAAACTCCACACGTGGCTACCAAATTTCAACCACGACCATTTTAACACAATATAATACCAACCATAAGAGGTTTCGAAAATATTTGGGTCGTTACAAGAAGGGACCATAACTGACATATAAGACCAAGCGAGCTACTACTTGGAATTATGTGCTTACTCCACACCGAACATGGAGTGGTCTACTTTTCCAAGGTAAACCAAGAACGTACCTTATGGGAACCTCCCTATTTCAGGTAATTTCTCCATAAACACCTTATGAGAACTCCACACATTTCGGTTGACCTTACTTTAACAACCTTACGGGAATACCACCCTTTTTGGTATTCAGTTAGGATGTGTCATACGAGAACTCAAACCTTTTTTGTCAATCATGTAATCCTAGTTATATGGATCCATTAGCTAATTCACAAACCTATGGTGGTGACATAATTATGGGACAATGGTTATCTACGAAGGTCAACACAGTGCTAGGTCACAATCCCAAGGAATATTCAATTCATATTAATAGCCATAATATATAAAGAATCATAATATCGTCATAGCTCATAGAGTAGCTCATCAAAACCAAAGCTTCATATATCAAAGATAGGGCTTCATAACTTTCACATTACATAACCAACATAGTAGGCCTTTTTTTATTTCATCTCATTCATGCCTTCACATTGATAGAATCTTGGTTTACATATTTATTTAAATTATGGTGAGTTCATTCACAAGCTTTAAATCATACAAATCATGAGTAGACACCATGAGAGTTACAAAATGGAATCACTTATTCGTTATTCAAAGAACCCACCAAAACATAGTAAAGGCTTGGTTAGGATATCATCAACCCTCATATAACTCATAGATTTCACATGGATTTTCAATGCTTAATCATACACAACGGCTTGTCATTATAAAGTACTCCATATTATCACCATACAAAAGGGTTCATAAAATCACCATGCAAACTTCATAACTTAGGAAATCATAGATAAGAGGAAAAATGGTTGAGCTTTTGGGGGAAAGGTTCCCACAATAAAAAACCACATACCTTAGTGATTTAATGGAGAAAATTTTTGTTTGGTGATGAAGAAACTGAAACCCTAGCTTTGCCTTCTTGTTTGAGCTCTTGGAGAAGACTTGAGAGAGTTTTAGACTTGGAAATATTTTGGAATGGAAAGGAATGAATCGATTAGGGTTGTTTATGCTGATAAGGGTCCCTTTGAGGGGTAAAACGACATAGCTTAAGCTTTAACAAGTAAGAAATATCAAATTTTCCTCTTTCTAAAACATGGTCGAACAATACCATGAGACCCTGTTTATGGGTCTTGGTCCATTGTATGGGTCGTTGAAATGGTTTCGTCTGTTGTCACTTTTGAATTTTTAGAGACTATTCTCTGATCCCTAAATCCATGACATGACTAATGACTCATATAAGCCTTTTTACGGGCCATCTGATGAGTCGTAGGTTGAGTCCCCTGAAAATCCCAAATTTCACCAAGTCTTCCCCAGGTTTCTCCAACCAACTTTTGGCTCGTACCAGGTTCTATATCCTGTCTGACGCTCCTTAGATTGAACTTCTAAAGAACCCCAAATTTCATAAAGTCTAACCCTCCTTCCACAAGCAAGAGCCACGGCTCGTGGAATAGTATACGACCCATAAAGTTCTTTGTAGCCTCTAATGCTTGGAGAATTTTCTAGGTTCTATTTTCCTTCACACTCCCATTCCTTTCAACATGTAGGGCCTAACAATTTTGAGGTTCCCATCATCTTGGAAAGACCATATTTAGCCACGTGCGGGGCCTTAGTAGATGTAGAGTATGGTGAGCTTACAATCAGGTTAAACAATGAGGAGCCTAACTTTAATATATGTGCTAACATGAAAATACCATAGGATGTCACTATGATGTCAATATCTAATGTGGAAGAAGAAAGTGTTGGGAAGATGCTTATTGAGAAAGGGCTTGCTATTGAGCCATTGGCTGAGGTGATCATAAATGTTGATGGTGATGAAGGTGTTGAGTATTGAGAGGCAGCTCTAGCATTAAAGGGCATGGGAGCACACACTTTTTCTCGTAATAGCTTAACCTGGATTTGAAGAACAGACCAATACCACTAGCCAAGCCATCTATAGAGGAGACACATATGTTTGAGCTCAAAGAGTTTCCTTGACACTTGTATGTATTCTTGGGAGAAAATAACACTTTGCATGTAATAATTGCTACAGATTTGTTAGTAGATGTAAGGCCCTACATGTTGAAATGTATGAAAGTGCAAAAGAAATGAAGTCTAGAAATTTTTCTAAGTGTAAGGGGGTTCAAAGGGGGTTATACGGACCGTGAGATATTATACAAGCCATACATGGGTTCACGGGTCCTAAGGGTGAAATTCCAATAGCTCAAGTTAAGAGGGCGACCAATGCCTAGGGTAACCACGAATCTTAACTTGTTCCCTTTCTAGCCTTAGAAAACCCTAAACTACTCAACCCCAATTCATTCCAAAAATAACCTAAGTCCAAACTCCTCCCAAATACTCTCAAGCTTCCTCAAGACATTCAAGTAAGAGATGCAAGCTAGGGTTTTGGATTTTCTTCATTCTCCAACAAGATTTCCATCTCCAATCACAATAGGGTATGTGGGTTTTGATTTGTGGAGACCATTCCTCCATAAAGCTCAATCATTCCTCTGATTCATCTATTTTTCCAAGTCATGATAATTTACGGAAAATGTTTGAACTCCTTTATATGTTCATATTATGGGGAAATTCATACAATCTTATCTTTGTACACTATTATGCATTGAAATGCCATGTAACATTATGGCTTATATAAGGGTTTAAGGATGCCCTAACTAAACTTTACCATATTATGGTGGGTTACTTTGAATGATTTGTAAAGTTCATTATTTTACTCTCCTCATGTCCTATAATTTAGAATTTGCATGATTTTGAGAATATGTGCATACCCACCATGTTTTGACTAATGTTGTGTACCAAGTTTCCAATGTTGATGAAAGCCTTATGGAAAGATATTTGGAATTATGCATGTTGTGAATGTTTAAGGGCTATTAAGCATGTTATGAGTTCATCGGAATGCTTGAAAGTTATGAATGTTGTGAAGCCTTAAATTTGATACTACCAAGGTTTTGTTTTAAAGAGCTACTCTATGATGATATTAAAATCTATATGTATGATTTAAGTATTCCTTAGGATTGTTGACCTTGAACCAAGAGGACCTAGGTATATAATCAATGTCCTATAACTATGTTGCCACCATAGATTTGTGATTAGCTAATGGATCCACATAGCTCTAGATGCATGATTTACCAAAAAGAGTGGTATTCCTGTATGGCTCTTTTTTTATGATGATTGAAAAGGGTGATATTCTCATAAGGTGTCGTGAAGCACTTTTCAAAATAGGATAGTTCTCATAATGTGAGTGTTTTGTTTACCTTGTCAAAGTAGACCACTCCTTGGCCAGAGTGGAGTGAACATCGGGATTCCAAGTAGTAGTTTGCTTGGTTTTATTTTTTGGTTATGGTCTTTTCCCATCTGTGTATAATATGTTCTTTGATTTAGGTTATTCTTATGCATGTTTTAACTAATACATTGATCATACATGTCATATTGAGTCTACAACCATTATATACGATTATGCATCTTATTTATTATGGGTTATGTTCTTTCTTTGCATTGCACCCCGCATACTTAGTACATTCCAAGTACTAACACATACTTTTTGCCAACATGATCTAACCATGTATGGATTGGAGCTCCTATTCATCCTCCTCCACGTGGCTAGGTGGTTCGATTGAAGATTTACATTGGTGAGTCTTCCATTTTAGGGACAACATCCACTTTTCTTTCAAGCTTTGTTAGACTTATTTATCTTTGGACATTTACTTTTGAAGGTGAGCCCGAGAGATGTCTTGGCCCCCGTTCCACTCATGTAGAGGTGTAGTTGGATATGGATGAATTTTATGAGCTTGAATCCTATGATGATTATGTAACCATGGAATACTTCTCTTATTCCTTATCCTCTTCTATGTGTTGATACTTGTTGTTGATGTAATATGGAAGTCCTAAGCCCCTTCGGTCCCCATAGTGTGAGTCATATTTACCCGTCCCTTAGTCGTTATTTGTTGTGTGATCATGCTAATCCTACTCCCTATAACATCCCCATAACTTGGGTCCAAAGTCTCGCTTCCCTTAGACTTAATTGATTGTTGCTTATTTATGCTTCCGCAACCAAGGATATGCTACTTATGCTTAGAGGCTTGTTTAGGGTCCCTTTGGGTTCCCCATTTGTCATGTCACATCTAGAACTTACACTTGGGTCGTGACAAGCTTGGTATCAGAGCACTAGGTTTTCAAATGGTCCTCATAAATACAACACACCGCATCAAGTAGAGTCTTGTTCATGATTGTGAAGCTCATCACAACTTTTAATAAAAGCCTATGAGGCATTTTGGGAAATGAATCACTTCTTTATAATCTATGTCGTGCTTTAGGACTTGATAGAAGATTTATATCTCTAACCATTGGTCTTTTGCGCTTTAAGATTATGCCACCAAAAAGAATGGCACAAAGAGCTCCCACTCCCGAGGGTGATCTGGCCCCTCCGGCTCCACAAGCTCCCAAAGAAGAAGAAGGGGTCACTCAAGCTGAGTATCGGAATGTGGTTACCATGTTGGCAAGGTTCATAGCTAACCAAGGGATCTAAGCCCCTTATGCTCCTACCCTTTCCACAAGAGTGAAGGATTTTCCAAGGATGAACCCTCTAGAGTACTATGGCTCAATGGTAGAGGAAGACCCCTAAGAATTCATTTATGAGATGTAAAAAGTTCTTGATATATAGGGGTAAGTTCGGTGGAGAAAGCAGAATTAGTGGTCTATAAACTAAAAGACCTTGCTCAATTATAGTTTGCTCAATGGAAGAGGGAGAGAGAGAATGAAGAGCCTATTCCTTGTGAAGAATTGAAGACTGCCTTCCTCAACCATTTATTTCCTATTAAATTAAGGGAGGAAACAATGATGGAGTCTATGAATCTCAAGAAATTCTCCATGAATGTTAGGGAGCATTCCCTTAAATTCAACAACCTCTTCAAGTATGTTGCACACTTGGTTGCTGACTCTAGGATAATGACTAACAAGTTTGTCTCGACAATGTCAAACTTGGTCAATGAAGAATGTTGTACAACCATGCTTATTGGTGATATGGACTTGTCTCAGCACATGACTTATGCAGAGAAACTTGAAAGGGGAAAATCTTAGAAAGAGGAAGGGTAGAGAGTCCAAGAGAGCTCATTATGATGGTGGATTTCAAGGTGTTAGAAGTGGTGAAGGAGGTTGCTTTCAAGAAGTCCACAAATCCTAAGGTCAAGGGTCCTCCAATGCCCAAAACCAAACGTATACCAATGATAAGGTATGTCACGACCCGGACCTAAAGCCTAGTTGTAACACGGCAAATGTGACACCCAAAGGCATCCCATCCAAGTCTCGTGTTCATATGATAAGTATTCATAAGGTAAAATAAGTATGCATAAGACAATAAGCAAGCAGAAGTATATAGAAAAGACATGTCATAGTTACCATAGGGAGTATACATCCATCCATAGTCCAAATCATGCTCTACATAATAAATCTTGGCAGGGTCTAGCACATAGCTCACTAGCTCACCCTCAAGATGTGCATCAAGAAATAAAAGATAAAGTATTCGATAAAGAAAACAAAAAATCATAAGGATTGTTCCCGAAGCATGGGAACTCACCAACAAGTCTTCAAGCTCAAAATTTAGAAACTAGCCAAAAAATAGAATGGTATTCTCATCGTCCGTCCCTATATGATTGGGTCATGTAGATAAAGAAACATGCATTAGTACATACAATGCACTATGTATATAGGTATTCCATGAATCAAGGGACATCATAGTAATATCAATATGCATAATCATCATCAATAGAATAGAGGATGCAATATGTATGAGCATGAAATTTAAAATCATGAGGAGAAGTTTCATAAAATCCATTCATAAGATTAACATATATATGTGGGAATAAGACCTTAATCAACATTCATAAGACCATGCGGACTATTACATAACATCCCGATGTTCACTCTCATTGAGTTAAGGGGAGCCTACTTTGCCAAGGTAAATTGTATCCTCACCATATAGGCTCTATCCTAGCACGGTGAGAACCATCATTTTGACCCCACTCTTTAGGCTCTATCCTAGCACGATGAGTTTCCATTAAACGATATATGTAACCATTAACATACCTTTGAGATGTAAACATCATTCCTATAGTGGGTAGACATCCCCACCTTAACTTCATCATCATAAGCATGTAGGGTTTTCATCACCCTCTTTATCATCGTATTATTATTGTCATTATCATAACATCATCATTATCATAAAACATGCTTTACATACTTGTAATCATAATCATGAAACTTTATAACTTTATCATAAAAGACTAGGGCTAAGTGTGGGTTATTGAGAAACTGAGTCAAAATCATGCAATTGGATAAAATTCATAGAGTAGAACATGTATAAAAATTAATTTGGATCTTTGGTAAAGGAACCCACATCAAATCATTAAGCCTTAATCATGCATGCTTTGAAATCATATACTTTTGCTTGAAAATCATATACATCATAAAATGCATCATAATTCATCCATAAGTAGTCTTAATCATCATGTAGAAATCATAATCCATGCATTAGGAATTATAGCTTAAAATACCATAAGAAATCACCCAAAAACTTTGATAAAAAGAAGGTTTTGGATTGGGCTTCATAGGTGAAACTAACCCATGAATGAAGCCCTATATACCACAAGTGAAATCCTCAAAATTGAGGTGAGAAATCTGGAAAATCCTTAGTCAACCTTCAAGCTTTAGCTTCAATGGAACCCTTGACTTTGAGAGAGAAACATTGGAAACCCTTGAGAGAAATTTGAGAATTAAAGTCCTTGAATGAATTAGGAATAGTTCTTATGGGTACTAGGATTGTTAGGGTAGTTAAGAGGACCAAAATAATGTAGTTTAGGACTTAGAAGGATTGGAAAATTCAAAAATACCTTTTATTAAAAATTGTTGCAATCGTCCACGAGACCCCTCTTA
Organism: Solanum aculeatissimum; assembly: GCA_038996855.1. NCBI lineage: Eukaryota > Viridiplantae > Streptophyta > Magnoliopsida > Solanales > Solanaceae > Solanum > Solanum aculeatissimum. The sequence goes on from JBCEWC010009748.1 coordinate 7,698, forward strand.
TAGGTTTTGGAAAGACCTACGTCTCATAATAGGAGTTGTAGACTAGGGTGTCATAAAATTTAAGCTACTGGAATTGTTTCTTCTGATCCACGAAAACATAGATGGCTCATAGAAAAACCTACGGGCCATAACACCCTCTGTAACATGCTTTCTTACTTAGATAAATTTTTGGTTCCTTCAGGCTTGTTTCCACGATACCCACTTATGGGTTTAGAAGATCCTATGGCTTGTATGTTACCTCGTAAGTCAAGTTCCCAAATTCCTTCAATTTTTCACTTTTCCTTAGTAGTTACCATGAGGTAACCTATGACCCATGGATTATTATATGGGATATAGATAGGCTCATGAAGTCAAACATTCAAGAATCTTTTTGCCTTCACTTTTTCCCAAGCTTATAAACATGAGAGGTGGTACATGGTACCCAACCCTAAATCTCAAGGTGGTAATGGTAACAAAATAAATCCTAAGAATAGAAGGTATGGTAAGAATCATAGTGGTAGATGCTACAAAGACATGGGTGTTTGTTTTAGGTGTGGCAAGATGGGCAACAAGATTGTAGATTGTCCAAATGTTTAAAACAAAGGTAGAGATGGTCATCTCTAATGACATGGTGCTAATGGTGATCAAAGGGAAAATGATGACCAACAAGGAAGTTCTCCATGTCACAATCGGTTTTATGCTCTTCAAAAGAGGCAAGGGTGGATGAGACACCCGATGTTGTTACTGGTATGTTAAAGGTTTATGATTATGATGTGTTTGCTTTATTGGATCTGGGTGCCTCTCTATCTTTCTCTACGCTATTTGTTTCTAATAGACTTCATGTATGCCCCAAATTGTTATGTGAACCCTTTGAGGTGTCTACCCTTATTGGTGAGTCCATTACTGCTAAAAGAGTCTATAGGGGTTATCTCGTGTCCATATTACATAGAGTCGTGCCTTGTGATTTTGTTGAGCATGATATGGTAGATTTTGATATTATTCTTTGGATGAATTGGTTACATACATATCATGCTTCTATTGATTGTAGAACTCACAAATTTAAGTTCCAATTTCCTAATAAGGCTATCCATGTATGGGAAGGTCAAGATTCGGTGGTTAAGGGTTGGTTCATCTCTTGTCATAAGGCCCAGAAATTGATTACTAAGGGTTGTATATATCATCTTGTAAGGGTTAGGGATGTTGAGTCTAAAGTCCCACCTATTGAGTCGGTTCAAGTGGTCAATGAGTTTCTTGATGTCTTCCATGATGAGCTTCCTGGTATTCCTCTCTAAAGGAAAATAGATTTTGATATAGACCTCCTCTTCTATACTCAACTCATTTACATTCCTCCCTACCATATGGCCCTGGCAGAGTTAAAGGACCAGTTGAAATATTTATTGGAAAAGGGATTTATTAGGCCTAGTAAGCAACCTTAGGGTGCACCGATGTTGTTTGTGAGAAAGAAGGATGGCTAAGTAAGGATGTGCATCGACTATCAACAACTCAACATAGTCATCTACCAATATATGATCTATTTCATAAACTGCAAGGGGCTAGTCATTTTTATAAGATTGATCTTCAGTCCAAGAATCATCAAATGAGGGTAAGGGAATGTGATGTTCCTAAAATGACTTTTTGGATTAGATATGGGCATTTTGAATTTTTTGTGATGTTTTTTGGCCTAACTAATACACCAAAAATATTGATGGATCTTATGAATAGGGTCTTTAAACCCTACCTTGTTATGTTTGTTGTGTTATTCATTGATGATGTTTTGATTTATTCTCGAAGTGAAGAAGAGCATATGAATCAGCTGAAGATAGTGTTGCAAACCTTGAGGCATGAAAGGTTGTTTGCTAAGTTTGATAAATATTATTTTTTGTTGAAAGAAGTTGTATTTCTAGGGCATGTGGTGTCGGGTGAAGGGATTAAAGTGGATCCTAAGAAGACGGAAGTGGTGACAAATTATCCTAGGCCCTTGACTCAGATGGATATTAGGAATTTCTTGGGCTTAGCAGGGTACTATTGGAGGTTTGTTGAGGGTTTCTCTTCAATTGCTTCTCCTTTGACAAAATTTAAACTAAAGAAGGAAAATATTGTGTGTACCGATGAATGTGAAAAGAGTTCTTAAACTTTGAAGGATAAGCTTACATTTGCTCCTATCTTAGCTCTACTGAAAGGTTTGAAGGGTTTGTTGTGTATTATGATGCGTCACAAATAGGTTTAGGGTGTGTATTGATACAAAATGGAAAAGTCATTGCCTATGCTTCTAGACAACTAAAAGTTCATGAGCATAATTACCCTACCCATGATCTTGAACTAGCGATCGTGGTATTTTCTTTGAAAATATGGCATCATTATTTATAGGGGTTCATGTAGATGTCTTCACTAACCACAAGAGTCTCCAATATGTGTTCACTAAAAGGGATCTCAATTAGAGGCAAAGAAGGTGATTAGAACTCCTTAAAGATTATGATATGAGTGTGTACTATCACCTAGGGAAGGCTAAGGTTGTGGCTGATGCTCTAAGTATGGTGTCCATCGACAGTATGACACATATTTGTGATGGTAAAAAGGAATTGGCAAGAGAAGTGTAGTGGTTGGCTAGATTGGATATTAGGTTGAATGAAGTTGAAAATATAGATGTGGTGATTGTAGATGGTTCTAAGTCTTCCTTGATTAAAGAGGTCAAATACTAACATGACCTTGACCCCATTTTGGTGGAATTGAAAGCATTGGTGAAGGATGGTAAGCTGGAGGTTTTCTCCCAAGGGGGAGGTGTCATCCTTAGACACCAAGTTAGATTGTGTGTACCTAATGTTAATGGCTTAAAATACTTGATTTGGAGTGTGGCACATAGTTCATCCTATTCCATTCACCCCAGCTCTACAAAGATGTAAAAAGATTTGAGGAAATTGTATTGGTGGGGTGGTATGAAGAGAGATATTTCCAAGATTATAGTTGATTGTCACAATTGTCAACAAGTCAAAGTTGAACATCAAAGGTCGGGTGGCCTAGTTCAAGATATAGAGATTCCTACTTAAAAGTGGTAAGAAATCAACATGGACTTTGTGATTGGCTTGCCTAAGATTAAGAGGTATTTTTATTCCATATGGGTTATTGTTGGTAGAATTAAAAAATTACCTCATTTCCTACCAGTTAAGAGGACTTATAGTGCCATAGATTATGCTAAATTTTGCATTCATAGGTTAGTTATATTTCATGGGGTTCTATTGGCTATTATTTTGGATCGTGGTGCTCAATTACTTCACACTTTTGCAGATCTTTGCAAAAGAGGTCTTGGTACTAAAGTCAAGCTTAGCATCACCTTTCACCCAAAAATGGATACTCAAGCCAATAAGACCATTCAAACACTTGAGAATTTGCATAAGGCTTGTGTATTGGAGTTTGAAGGTAGTTAGGATGAGAATCTTCACTTATTGAGTTTGCTTACAACAACACATATCACTCTAGCATCTAAATGGCCCCTCTGAAGCTCTATATAGGTCACTAGTTGGATGGTTTGAGGTTGGTGAAATGGCTCTAATTGGACCGAATTTAATTATGGATGTCATGGAAATGGTGAGGCTTATAAGGGAAAGGTTGAGAACGACTTAAAGTAGGAAAAAGTCCTACTCCAGTGTGAGTAGAAGGGACCTTGAGTTTAAAGTTGATAATTGGGTGTACTTAAAAGTCTCCTCTATAAATGGTGTAGTTCAGTTTGGCAAGAAGGGAAAGTTGAGCCCAAGGTATGTAGGGCCATATAGAATCTTTAAGAGAATTGGTAAGGTTGTCTATGAGTTGGAGTTGTGCATGGAGACGAGTATGGTTTATCTGGTCTTTCATGTATCTATGTTGAGAAAGTGTATGGGTGACTCGAGTTCTACAGTGGATGTTGTAGAAGCTATATTGACTTATGGGGAAGTTCCGATGGAGATATTGGATAGACAAGTGAAGCGGTTGAGAAACAAATATGTAGTATCCATCAAATTCGTTAGGAGGAACCAACAAGTCGAAAGTTCCACTTGGGAAGCTAAAGAGAACATAAAGAAGTGATAGCCCTATCTCTTCCACTCTAATCAAGCTTGAGGTACTAAGATTTTCCAACTTGAGAACCTTCCCTTCCTTGCTTGTCATTTTCATGTCATCCATGCATGATTAAGTTATTTTGAGGTTGAATTATAAATGTTATTTGAAGTATGGTTTGAAATTTTTTATGATGTATATGTTGCATTTAGCATATGATGCATGTGTTTAATTCCATAGATCTTACGTTTAGGACATTCAGGATTGAATATTCCCAAGGGGGAGATATTATAAGGCCATGCATGTTGGAAAGTATGAACGTACAAAAGAAATAAAGTCTACATATTTTTCTAAGTGTAAGGGACTTTACGAGGGGATATAAGGACCGTGAAATGCATGCATGGGTTCATGGGCCCTAAGGATTAAATTCTAGTAGCTCAATCTATGAGGGCCAAAAAGTGCATGAGGGTAACCATGAGCCATAGATGGCTTCACAAGTCATAACTTGTGCTCGTGCAATGGTCGGCAGACTTTGTGCAAAAATAGCTTTCTAAAGTTTGATGCAAGAATAATAGGACGGCATGTGGATTAGTTGACGGGTCATAGGTGGTGTCGTGGTTTGAGTTCTATAGAAGGTTTCAGAGGGGTCAAAAAACAAACAGGATGAGTGCCCATATTCACGACCTATGGATTGGACCACGACACGTAGTCGGGGTCTCGTGGTCTGGTCCAGCAGATTTTTAGAAGGGGTAATTTCGATATTTCCTAACATCCTAGTTCTATACTATGTCACTTAAGCCCCCAAATAAGTTTTTTTTAGCCTTACCCTAAAGTACTCCACTCCAATTCATTCTAAAATAACCTAAGTCCAAACTCCTCCCAAATACTATCATGCTTTCTCAAGACACTCAAGTAAAAGGTGCAAGCTAGGGTTTCAAATTTGCTTTATTCTCTAACAAGATTTCCATCTCCAATAATATCAAGGTATATGGGTTTTGATTTTTGGAGACCTTTCCTCCACAAAGCTCAACCATTCATCTTCTTCATCTATTTTTCCAAGTTATGATAATTTATGGAAGCTTAATAAACTCTTTTATATGTTGATATTATGGAGAGATTCATGCTATTCTATCTTTGTACCATATTTTGCATTGAAATGCCATGTTAAATTTATGGGTTATATGAGGATTTAAGGATGCCCTAGCTAAGATTTACCTTGTTATGGTGGGTTACTTTGATTGATTTGTAAAGGGCCTTATTTTACTCTCCTCATGTCCTATAATTTTGAATTTGCATAATTTTGAGCATATGTGCATACTCACCATGTTTTGGCTAAAGTTTTGTACTAAGCTACCTATGTTGATGAAATCCTTATGGCAAGATATGTGGAATTATTCATGTTGTAGATATTGAAGGGCTATTAAGTATGTTATGGGTTCATGGGAATGCTTGGAAGTTATGAATGATATGAAGCCCTGACTTTTGTAGTATGAAGCTTTGGTTTTTAAGAGCTACTCTATGATGATATTATGATATTAAAATGTTTTACATATTATGACTATAAGTATGATTTAATTATACCTTGGGATTGTTGACCTAGAACCGAGAGGACCTTGGTAGATAACCATTATCCCATAACTATGTTACCACCATAGGTTTGTGATTAGCTAATGGATCTTTATAGCTCTAGATGCATGATTTACCAAAGAGGGTGGTATTCACATATGACTCTTCTCTTATGATGACTGAAAAGGTTTATGTCTCGTAAGGTGTTGTGAACCACTTTCCAAAATGGGGGAGTTATTGTAAGGTGAATTTTTGGTTTACCTTAACAAAGTAGACCACTTCTTGACCAGTGTGGAGTGAATATCGGGATTCCAAGTAATAGCTCACTTGGTCTTATTTATTGGTTATGGTCCTTTCCCATCTATGTATGATATGTTCTTTGATTCGGGTTATTCTCATGCATGTTCTAACTATGGCATTGATCATACATGTCATCTTGATACCATTACCATTGAATATGATTATGCATCTTGTTTATTATGGCTTATATTCTTTTTTTGCATTGCACCCCGCATACTTAGTACATTTCGAGTACTTACGCATATTTGTGCCTACATGATCTAACCATGTAGGGATTGGAGTTCCTATTCATCCTCCTCCAAGTGGTTAGAAGGTTCAATTGAACATTACGATTGGTGAGTCCTTCATTCTGGGGACAACATACACTTTCCTTTCTTAATTTAATGCTTATTGTTGACGTGATATGGAAGTCCTATGGCCCTATTGTCCCCATAGCATGAGTCATACTTACCCTCCACTTAGTCATTATTTGATGTATGATCATGCTAATCCTACTACCTATAACATCCCCATAGCTTGAGTCTAAAATCCCACTTCCCTTAGACTTAATTATTTGTCACCTATTTATGCTTTCATAACCAAAGATGTGCTACTTATGCTTAGAGGCTTGTTTGGGATCCCTTCGGGATCTCCATTTGTTGTGTCACGTCTAGGCCATAAGCTTGGATTGTGATAGTAGATCAGGTGGATGCATTGGTGTGAGTACTGCAATGCTTTAAAAAAGCAATAGGTTAGACCATTGTTGACATCATAGGTATTCCTCCTGGCATTTACGCTCATAAAATATAGTTGGAGGAAAATAGTATTCTAAGCATTGAGCACCAAAGGATATTGAACCCATTCATGCAAGAGGTGGTTAAGAAAAAGATCATCAAGTGGCTAGACGCAAGAGTCATCTATGAAATTTTTGACAACACCTGGGTAAGCCCAGTCTAATGCATCCCTAAGAAAGTAGGTATGATTGTTGTGGAAAATGAAAAGAATAAATTGATTCCCCTTATGCCTGTAATGGGTTGGCGAGTATGCATGGAATACCGCAAGATAAACAAGTGGACTTTAAAAGATCACTTTCACTGCCCTTCATGGATCAGATGTTGGATAGGTTGGTAGGTTTGGGGTGGTATTATTTCCTAGATAGGTGCTCTAGCTACAACAAGATCTGCATCACACAAGAGGATCAAGGGAAGACGACATTTACATGCCCTTAGGGAGCTTTTTCTCTTAAGTGAATTCCATTTGGGTTGTGTAATGCACCTGCCACATTTCAGCGTTGTATGAAGTCTATATTTTCTGACAAAGTTGAGGACACATTGGAGGAATTTATGGACATTCCGACAAGGTTGAGGACACATTGGAGGTATTTATGGATGATTTCTCTGTTGTGGGAAATTCTTTTGATGACTATTTATTGAATCTTAGCAGGGTCGTACAAAGATGTGACGAGGCAAACCTTGTTATGAACTAGGATAAATGCCACTTCATGGTTAGAAAGGGAATTTAGTTGGGCCACAAGATATCTAAAAAGGGCATAGAAGTGGATAAGGCCAAGATTGAAGTGATAGAGAACTTTTGTCTCTCATCTGAGAAAAGGATGTTCGAAGTTTTATTGAGTATATTGGTTTCTATAGTAGTTTATCATGGAATTATCCAAAATTGTACACCCTTTATGCAGGCTATAGGAGAAAAAGATTAAATTCCATTTTGACAAAGTATGCCTAAAGGCCTTTGAATGCTTGAACGAGAAGTTGATCTCGGAACCGGTAATAGTATCACCTAACTGGTCTACTCCAATCGAGGTGATGTGTGATGCTAGCGGCATGGCATTAGGAGATGTGCTAGGGCAAAAGCGTAACAAGATTTCCATCCTATTTACTACTCTAGCAAAGCATTGAACGCAACACAAAGGAACTACACTATGACATACCAAGAGTTGCCAACATGTGTGTGTGTTTAAAACCTTTAGGGTAAAACTCATGGGTTCCAAACTAATAGTACATAATGACCATGCATCTCTAAAATATTTAATTACTAAGAAGGATTCCAAACATCGATTGATCATGTCACAACCAGACCTAGGGCCTAGCTGTGACACGGTGAATATAACACTCGAAGGCATCCCATCCAAGCCTCATGTTCAGAACATAAGTATTCATAAGGTAATATAAGCATATATAAGAGCATAAGCAAGTAGAAGTAAATACAAGCAAGAGTTTCATAGTTCCCAAAGGGGAATATACATCAATTTGTTAAGTCTAAATCATTCTTCTACATCATAGATCTTGGTGGGGTCTATCACATAGCTCACTAGCTCACCCTCAAGATGTACATAAAAAAAAAAGGAAAATGATAAAGCCTAAACATAAAGAAAAGCATCATAAAGGGATTGTTCCCTAAGCATCAGAACTCACCAATAATCGTCAATCTTAGAATCCGAATCTAGACACAAAATGGGATAGTCACCTCGTCATCTGTCCCTACATGGTTTGATCATGTAGGCAAAGAAGTATGTGTTAATAGATAGAATGCACTAAGTATCTAGGTAAGCCATGAATCAAAGGATACCATAATAATACAATATCCATAATCATAAGCAATAGGATAAGGGCACAATATGTATGAGCATGCAAGTTTAAAATCATGAGAAGAAGCATCATAAAACCTTTTCATAATATTAACATATATATGTGGGAATAAGATCATAACTGACATATACGACCATACAAAGTATGACATGTAATCTTGTTATTTACTCTACATCAAGCTAAGAGGAGTCTACTTTGCAAAGGTAAACTCGATCCTCATCCTATAATCTCTGTCCTAGCATGATGATAACTATCTTTTGACCCCACCCTATAGGCTATATCCTAGCACAGTGAGTGTCCATAAAATCTAGATGGATCCATTAGCACACCTTTAAGGCATAAAAAATGAACATCATTCCTATGGTGGCACATAGTTATTTGACTATGGAATCTACTTAAGCCCTCTCGGTGCTAAGTCGTATCCCACGGAATATATAAATCATGCATATACATAGTTTTAACATATATCATACTTTCATAACGTGTAAATAATTATCATAATCTTTCATGAAACATCATGTTCTAAGAATAGTCCATTCATAAAGATTTTCATCATAGTGTGGGTAGACATTCTCACCTAACATCATTATAAACATTACCATAACATTATCATAGTGTAACTATTCATCACCATTAAAACTTAGTTTTACATACTTGAGATCATAGTCATGAAAATCCATAGGTTTATCATAAGAGACTAGGGGTAGGTGTGGGTCCATGAACTATTGAGTCAAAACCATGCAATTGAGTGGAATTCAAAGAGGAAATATGCAATTAAAAATAAAATTAAATCATTGGTAGAGGAACCCACATCATATCATCAAGCCCTAATCATGCATACTTGAAATCACATTGTTACTTGAAAATCATATACATCATGAAATTCATCATATTTTATACATAATTTGGTGTAATTATCATATAGGAATAAAAATCCATGTATTTGGAATCATAACATGCAAACCCATGGGAAATCATCATGAAATATGATTAAAAAGGAAATTTTGGATTGGGCTTCACAGATGAATCAAATCCATGAATGAAGCCCTACATACCTCAAGTAAAGCCTTAGGAAATTGGGAATGGAATTTTGGAAAGAGAAATATTGGGAACCCTTGTGAAAAATTTTGAAGATTAAAGGTTTGTATGACTTAGGAATAGGATTTAAAAAAACTAGGTCGGTTAGGGTAGTTAGGCGAGACGAAATAACGTAGTTTAGGGCTTAAGCGAATTAGAAATATCAAAAACACCCTTCATTAAAAACTGACAGAGCCATCCATGAAACTTTATCTACGGGTCGTGGTTCGGCCTACAGACCATATCTTGGCTCGTAGAAACATGTGCCACAAAAGTAGAGCTATTGGAATTATAGCTTAAAATCTACGAACATGCAGGACGACCTATGGACTTACGTATGGGCTATAGGTCCTTCCGTAAAATGGTTCTAGGCTTAGAAATATTTTGAGTCCTGCATGGCTCTTTTCTACGAACCCTTTGATGGGTCATGTTTCCTTATACAATTTGTCCTAATATCACGCAAGTCAACATCCAGAAGTCCTCCAATTTTCCATTTTCACTAGGCATATTCACGAACCCACCGATGACCCATGGTTCCTTCAATGGGTCGTAGTGTGACTCGTAGGGTCAAACCATTCGCAAAATTCTTAACATTCTAGTTTTCTAAGCCTATAAACATGAGGGGTGTTACAATATCTCTCACTTGGGATCATTCGTCCTCGAATGAGATAGAAATACGCTTGAGTAGAGTAGAAACACAAGTATCATCATAGCATATATGCAAAAATGCAACTTACTCATCTTTTTTCATAAAATAGCCAAACTTATGCATATATCATTCATAGTTTCATGATCATGCATGCATTCCCCTTGAAAAAAGACTTCTATTTGTGAGGACTTCAAGGGAATGGATCGTATTAAGTACCTTATGTTGGAATAGAAGGAAAGAGGTAAGGATATCATTTCATCATGTCTGCCTTGGCCTCCCAAGTATTATGCTCAACTTGTTGGTTTCTCCATATCACTTTAACGGGCATGTCACGACCTTGATAGGGGGGCCTAGATGTGACATGGCGAATGAGGTCCCGAAGGGCCTCGATCAAACCATCATTAAACTCATCATCGGTTCAGAAATGCGGAGGCTAAATTATGTAGCACATAAGCTCTAGGGATTTAGGGACTTGGGACTTAAGCTATGGGGACAATACGGGAAAGGGATAAGCATG
>JBCEWC010009749.1:0-18392 GCA_038996855.1 Solanum aculeatissimum
TTATGTGTTCTAGCATGATTAATATGTTCTAGCATAAACGTATGTGTTATCTATTATTCATGTAAGCAATACGATCCTTATATGCTTTCGCTGCGCATATGATTTTCCAACATGTTCATCTCCTTCTCTGTCTCAAAGGTTGTTCCAGCCTATGTCAAGTTTATTGAGCATTCTGATTAGTTGAATGCAATCTGTGATTGTTTTAGTTCTTCCTTTATTCTGTGTCACTGTTCTCAAGCATCTTTAGTTAAGATTAAATACTGTTGCCGAACCACTTTGGCTTTCTACCTTTGTTTGGTTTTCTCCTAAAATTCCAATTTTGAGTCCCCTTGATTGTTATGCGAGTTCATTAAAGCAGTTGCCTATATGCCTTTATATGTATATATTTTCTTATTAAGCATTCAGGGGTTGTTATTTACATTTTCTTTTTATTACTTCCTTTGTTGCATGTGATGCGATGTGGAGTCCTAAATGGACCCCACTTCCCCTATTTGCATGCTTATCGAAATTGGGAGTTACTGGGCAGATTACAGGAGGCCGTATACAGGGGATATGCTGAAGATTTGGTATATATGTTGATATACACCAAGTATACATTGTGTATATATGACATACAGGGGAATATACACTATGTGTATATGCAGTTGATACAGAGAACGGGCTTAAATAGCCCAAGAAGGCAACAGATTTTGAATTGGGCTGGACAGGCCCAATCACATTTAGAAGGATTAGGGCAGGTGTTAATTTGGGTCTGCCAAGCCCAAGTAGTTAGTTTATTTATTTTCTTTATTCATTATTTGGTTTGTATTAATTTATGATACTTTTTATTAACACTAACTTTATTTATGTGGTAGTTTATTTGTTAACATAGTTTAATTCCCTAAATTGATTAGCCATTTGTGTTAGATTTCATTACAAAACTTCGCTTGCAACACTTAGCCATTTTTAGTAGTTTTAAACTTTAGTGACCTAATTTCTTTGAAAATTTTTCTAAGTTGTTAAGTTAGAAAAAATGAGTTTAAATGTTCAATCTTTCAAATATTTTCAAAGTTAGTCAAATTTTCTGATTGTCGGTCAACTGCACTTAAGCGATTATTTTGAGTGACTGGCAACCTCTTCTCAAAATAGAAACTCAAAATAGAAACTGAACCTTTTACTTAGAATCTTTGAAATAATTTTTAAAATCTCTCTCTTAAGTTTTAAAAATTAAATTTAGTTTTCTTAATTTTATCTTTAAAAATTAAGTGGTGGCTCTTCAAATTTTGAGAAATTCGATTTTGCTTAAACTAATTAAATAATTAATTTAATTTTTCAGATTAAATTGCTTTTATAATCACAATAAGTTAGTGTAATGACATAGATGAGTTTTTTTTCAACTTGTAATGACATAAATGAACCAAATTTTTAATGAATGACATAAATAAGTTTTTTTTTCAAAATTTAATGATATATTTAAGCCTTTTTTTCTTACTAGTCATACTTTACGCGCTTTAGGGTATTTTTTCTTGATTCAAATAAGGAAGAAGTAGAAATATATCAAATAAGAAAGATTTAAGAGTCTTTCCATAGCTAGAAGTCCTTAATTATTTTAATACTTCTTTCCATATGTTTTAAAAGTCAATATTATAAATATGATTAAATAATAATTTAAAGAAAAATGGTAAAAAGACGATTTTGTCTAAAGCGAAGTCTTTTAATGAAGGGCAAAAAGTTCAAACAACATTTCTAAGGGTCTTCACACTTTTAATATAATATAGATAGATATAGATATAGATAGATGATATAAATATAGATAGATATAGATTAAATTAATACAACTTATCATAATTAAATAATTCAATATTATATATATATATATATATATATATATATCAAATCGTTGTGTATGCGCATTAATTTGACGTAAACATTCTATAAGTTTGTTTCAACAAGACTTGTCGTTTAAAAGCAAAACACCACTTAGTTCCACTTTTTGCTTTTATTATTGTCCCTTTAAAGTTTAAACTTTCCTTCCCTTTCAACCTTTTAATTTTGTTGGTTTTGGTGGAGTATATTATATACCCCTTCGTTCTAATTTATTTGTCATGTTAACATTTGACACAATTCTTAAGAAAAAAATTAATTAAGAGTGTTTTTTTACTAATATATATATCCCTTATAAAAAAAATAAATTTTTATCTATATATGTGTCTCTTAATTCTAGAGTAATTAATGCTAAGGACAAAATTGAAAAAAAATAATTAATTTTCTCTTGATTATCCAAATTGAGAATTATTTTTAATATACATAATAAATAAATTGGGACGGTGGGAGTATTATATACTTTATTTGTGATAATAATGGGAAATAAATGGGGTTACCAACTGATAGTCTTGACACTACTCAAGTCAACCTAGTAAGTGAACAGCTCCAAAAAAATCACATGGGAGAATTCATATTTAAATTACTCCAAGAAATCTTCTAGATTAATTAAGTTGAACTAATAGGTATATTAAAATTGAATAATATAATAACCCCATAATTATGTTAATTCATTAAGAATTGATCATTCTATGATTACATTAATCAGACAATCTTGACTTTTGATGATTCCTTTTTTAAAAGTTATTTGGTGGCAATTCAAATTATTACATGCTAGCTGTATCTCAAACACTTTTAAATAATTTGTTTAACTTATGTGTGTTAAAAATATTTCAGACATAATGTGTATATCTTAACTAACTAATGTACTCTAATTGCTTTTAATTCATACTAACAAAAATAAAAAGAAATTTAATACGACTTTTAGGCTGGGAATTGATAGCAATAGGTCGGTCCCATATTAGTTAATCGTTATTGTTATTGAGTTATTAGATTATCGGGGGTTTTAATGGTTTTGAAAAAAAATAATTATTGGGTAAATTGATAACTCAATAAGATTATAATAATTTACTATTTTACCCCTTCGTAAATATTAAATATTAGTAATTTAATAGTAATAGGACCCTATAGTAGTATTTTACCTATTTTATCGTACTTAAGTGATTAGTTGCCCACTTTAGTATTTTGTCTTTAGTCTTTCTTGTTGGGTATTGTTAGGATTGATAGGAATCAGGTGTCATGCGGAAGCTAGTAAAACAACCTTCAAAGACCATGAATATGAAGATAAATGAGAAACATACCATAAAGAGACACAATAATTTAACGTGGTTCGGTTAACCGACCTAGAGGAGATGAGCAATCCACTATATAAAAGAGAGTACACAACATCGAAAGAAATAACCTCACCAATTCACTCGGAATACAAAAAGGTTCACACAAGTGTTATGTTAACACTTGTGACTCATCGTTTCTCTCCCTACACAAAATTCGTCCTTATGGCTACATTGTGAATGCTACCAAGTTAGAAACAAAACCATAAACATTTTCTTACTAGAAAAACGATAGAGAAATTCTATTTTTCTTTTCCTAAAATGAAAACTCTAATTATAGTAAGAAATTCAGGACAAATACCCAACATTTCTTTCATATTCTATCTATTTTTATTAATGCAAATTTTCGTTATTATCCTTATTGGGTAAACCGAAAATCGAACCGTTAAAAACTTAAAATCGATAAATCAAAAATCGATAATAATTATTTTATTAATTTAAATATTTAAAAATTAAAAATCAATAATATATAAAATCGAATCAGATGTACCGATGCACCTGATAAAATCTACCTTCTCCATCAACTCAATACAATCATAAAGTATACTCCTAACCCTACAAAACAGTGCAAATACAGCTCATGTTCCTGATCCAATTAACTTGTTATAAAGTGGGGAAAAAAGTGACTTTCAACTAACCAAGGTTAGGTTTGACTGAATTGGGAAATTTTGTATTTAACTTTCAGTGCAAGAATAATTTTTGAAGTAAATGGTCTTGAATTTTTGAATTCGCATATCCTCTTTGATCTTGAATATTTGTCATGAAGTAAATAAAGTAAAAAAATCAAAATTATTTAGTGTAATTCAGAGAATATGAAATTATTGTTAATAAAAAAAAATTTTAATAATTTTTTTTAATGTGAATTTAAATTAATATCAAATAATAATAACTAATAAAAGAGTAAAAGAAAAGTGACTTTCCGAAAGGTGAATAGACAAGAACAAGTTGGTTAGGAAGAAAAAACAAAATAAAGGAATAGACAAGAAGCACATTTCATGATTGGCAACAAATACTAGTTTTTCTTTTTTGTTCATACTGATTACTGAAGCACCCTAAGCAAAAATTACACCAATTAAAATAATGTATAGGTTACTAAATTATTTTTATTTAATAAATATTTCTTAAAAATTAAATATTATCAAAAAGATGGAGTATAAAAATATACTTTCACCAATCCATATTAAAAAAAAATTAAGAAAATAAATTAAAAGTTATTTTTCACTATTCTCCTAAGAAATAAAAACCTTATTAAAGAAAGAATAAATAATGAAAAAAGTTCTAGCAATTGAAGACTTATACAAAGTTAAAGGTTAAATATGTTCATTAACTTGGTCTCACATGATATTTATGCGTTTAATTTTGGGTGTGCACACGTAGACATATAAATTTGTATAACGTTAAACAAATAGATATACATATCCAACTTAGCATCTTATATGAAAATTCTCATCGTATATGATGTCTTATGTATATTATGCCATGTAAGATGCATATATCTGATTATTTAACTTTATATAAATTTAAATACTTAATTACTTATATACGTTCAAAGTCGAAGGACATAAATGACAATCAAATGAGATGAATATTGCCCATTCCCAGCTTCTGACATCCCCCACCTGCTCCAAACGCGATTCACTACCCATCCCTAAATAAATGAACCTGCAATTTCATAATCCATTCCTTGGATGATGTGCGTTACTGCAATCTCACAAATCTAAAATACTTTCACCTCTCTGAAGAAATTTGCTCTATTTTTCCAATGGGAGAACCTCCTCAAGTAGAAAGTCAGGTCAACATTTCTTGTAAGCTTATTTTGTCTCACTAATTCCACTCTTCATCTTTTTTCTGTTTTACCAATTCTCTAAACTAATTAGTATTTTCCACTGATTCATATAGTTGAAGGGGAAGCCAATGTGGTGAATAATTCGACTTCATGGCTTGAAAAATACAAGAGATGGCTTGAAATAGGTTCCAATTCCTTATTGATCCTAATTTGTTTATCAGCTGCAACACTCCTCGGCGAACTTTACTACAGAGAAGGTGGAAAAAGCACTTGGATGAATTCACTAGTTCAAATGGTTGGGTTTCCGATACTTCTCCCCATTCTCCTTTTGAAGAAAAGAGAAGAAAATGGAGGCGATGATCATATGCACAAAAATAACAAAAATCCATCCGTTTGGATGTTTTTATCTGTCTATGTTTTTCTCGGATTTCTTTTAGGCGGAAGTTGTATGTTGAATGCAGTGGGACTATTACACCTCCCCGTTTCAACATTTTCATTAATTTCCGCTAGCCAATTGGGGTTCAATGCCCTGTTCTCCTTCTTCCTCAATTCTCAAAAAATTACAGCTTACATAGCCAATTCTATAATCCTACTCACAATCTCCTCAGTTCTCCTTGTGTTCCAACCCGACGACGATTCCTCGTCAGGCGGATCATCTAAAGGAAAAGACTACGTACTAATCGGGTTCATCTGCACCCTCTTCGCTTCAGCAGGGTACGCGTTGCTGTTATCATCTACCGAGCGAATATTCAGAAAAATCATGAAAAAACGCACTATGAAAGAAGTGATGAACGTCGTGATTTGGCAGTCGTTTTTCGCCACATGTGCAATTCTGATTGGCCTATTCGCGAGCGGCGAATGGAAATGGATTAAAACAGAGATGCAGGAATACAAGCTTGGGAAAGTGTCATATGTCATGACATTAGTGTGGAATGCACTGACTTGGCAGATTTATACAATTGGTCTGTTAAGTTTAATTATGAAAGTATCTGCATTATTTGCAAATGTGATTACTACATTGAGTGTTCCAGTTATTCCAGTTCTTGCTCTCATTGTTTTCAATGAGAAAATGAATGGGGTGAAGGTAATCTCAATGATTTTGGCTATTTGGGGATTTTTGTCCTATGGTTATCAGCAGTATCTTGATGAAGTTAAGCTCAAAGCTGATTTGTCAAAAGCAAAAGAAGAATCTGAAGTGTCACTTGTTGAAAGTGGAATGAATCATAGAGCTAATTAATATTAATTGTACAAAAGATTAATGCCCTTTTTTAAACTTTACTTTTAGTGTAAATTTATGGAACTTTCCTAATTTATTTTCTCTAATTATTATCAATGAATATCAACTACATATTCTAAGTAAACTCCTCTCAATTGTTCAATCATTTGATAATCATAGTCAGATGGTGTCTTTCGTAGCAGTCCAAGGAGTTGATTTACTTTTGGACATGTTTCGTTTGCTTTGCCCTTCTCCAAACACATTTGACATGGCGCTAGAATCTTATTCAAAAATGTTTTTATTGGTATTGATCCAGATTTAGATGCTCAAATAAAATTTGAAGCATTCTAAAAATTTGGAGATCCAACTCAAAAAAAAAACTTGATTGCCGTGACATGTGGCTTTTGTTTGTGTTCTTCAACGTACAAATATGTATATAGTTTCTACTTTCTTGTTTCATGCTTTATTATGATTAAGTTAATTGGATTGAAAATGACACTCAACGTACTACAAGAAAACAAGGAGTACTCGATGGTAGACAAAATTTCGTATCTAAATAATTAAAATTTTATATAACCATAAATTAGCTATAAGAAAAATCAATTATCTATGAGCTCTTTAGCAAGGGATTAATTAAAAATTACCGGTATTGAAATTTTATCTCGAGCAGGGCCGGAGCCACCATACTGTTAGGGATTTCATCTGAACTTCCTTCGGCAAAAAATTTACTATTTATGGTTGGTTAAAATAATTTTTTATGTATATATAATAGATATCGAACCCTCTTCGACTAGTTCGTATGTTTACTTTTTCAAATTTTGAACTTCCTTAATTAAAATTCTGATTCCGCCACTGATCCAAAGACTGTGAAGTTTAATAGAGTGGAGATTTCAATCAACACAAATCACAATCAGCCCATTTTAAAAGTGACTACCTGTTACTAACTCTCTCAATTAGGTATACCTTACCCCTTCTTAACATAACCTAATGTAATAGTTTTTAATTAATTGTAGTATTATTTTTTATGTGGCTGTCTATATTGTTGTCTTACTTATATCTTGATGACTAACACGAATTCATATAATTAATTATATTTTTATCTTTCTCATATTCCCTTTACTATTTTTACTCTCTTATTGTTGAATATTTTGAAGTCTCCAAACAGTTAAATCTTCTATATTATACAAAATTTATTCTTATCTATTTATAAAAAGATCAAATTTAGTTTTTGATATTTTTTTCAAATATCAAGCATTACAACAAGTTATCTGATTTATTGAAGTAGGGCAACACTATTTTGATATCAATATATCAACTTATCAATTTCAGTATAATACTATTTTTATAGCATTGTATTAACTTCCCGTTGAAAATAATTTGCATTTTTTACATTGTAATTTTATAAGGCCAATGTATATTCTATTTTGTTTCATTATTGTATGTTATTATTATTATTCAATTTATATATATTACTTATAAAAATATGACAACGAATCTCTATATTAGACAGTATGGACAGACTTAAAAACTGCTTTTTAAGGGTCCTTTTTTTGGGGAGTGTGTGATAAAATTCAGAGTAGTTTTAAGCTAAAAACAATTAAGTTACAGTTGTCAAACTTTATTGTTATTGACTTATTTTAGCTTAGCAATTGTTTTACTTTGATTTATAATCCATTAACGTATTTATCATAAATTATTAGTATTTCTATTCAATTGAATTATTAAGCACGTAAAATTCAAAAACTACTTCTTTTGTCAAATATAACATTTTTTTTTAATTTATCTTAAAAAGAATATTTTTTTATTATAATTAAAAATAATTTAATTTTTTCTTCTTTTACAATTAATGAAATAAATCTCAATCACGTAATAATTTTAAATAATAAATTTTAAAAATCTTTTTTCTTTTAAATATTATGTCAAATTGAAAAGTGTCACATGGAACAGAATAATTACGTGAAGACTGAAAGGTAGATTGTTGTCATAGATATTTGAGTGGACTTTACGTAGGGATGAGAACTCCATTTTTGAACGAATTTTTGAGTAGCATGTTTTGCATGTTAGGCACTTCAACATACGCACGAAATTAGCCTTACCTTTTCTTTTGGAAGGTTTTATTTATGTAATGGATCCAAACTGTCATGAATGCAGTGTGGAAAACTTCTTTTATACTAATCATATATATATATATATGAAAGACAAATGTAAGAATCGTGTACGTAGCGTTCTCACATAATTCTTATTTATTTATTTATTTATTAAATAACTAAGTATTTTAAAAATTAATTAAATAGTCCAACAGAAGTTAAAAAAAAAACTCAAAAGACGTCATTTCTGATTAAACGGTACTTTAGAATGTCATAACTATTTGAAAAAGTCACAACCATTCACAAAAATTACAACCCTTCGAAAAAGTCACAACCCTTCAAAAAAAGTCATAACCCTTCGAAAAAGTTATAACCATTCGAAAAAGTTATAATTACTTTAATTAGTAAATATTTATTCTACTTCAATTCGAGAAAAAAAATTTAAAAATATTTTTTTACTTTATTATAATTATTATTTTTATTGTTATCTAAATAAAAATTAATTTTCGGTTTACTATGATTTTATATTTATGACATATATTATTTGCTACAAGGGTACAATGTTCTATTTTAATTGATAAAACGAGATTAAGAAAATAATTTTCTTACATTTTTATTAGTTAATGTAATTAAAAAAAAAGAATTTTTTTTAAAAATAATAATATGTTTATTAGGAATACACTATGTTTAAAAAGAAAAAAATATATATATATATACATTCATGTATCATTGACAAGAGTATTTTTCGACCAAAGTAATCAAAATCATTTTTTATTCTTTTCCGTTAGTATCAAGGCATTTTGACCCATTTTTTATAGTACAAGGGCATAAATGACCCAAAGTATAAACGAAAGATATTTTTTTATCCTTTTTAATAATAGTATAAGAACATTTTTTATCCTTTCCGATAGTACAAGGACAATTAGAGAAAAAAATATTTTTTGGACTAAAATTAGCTAGTAAGTCCATTTGTTTATGGAGAATCTCCTCTTTGCCATCTTAATTGAACTAAAATTTTGAAAGGGTACGTCTTTATTTAGGTTTGAATACCAAAGCTTTCCTCAACATCTCTATCTCAATTTACCAAACCTTTTTTTTAAAAATGAAAAAAGGACATTTTATTTGAATATTAGTAAAAATAATATTATTAATTGTAATTGTGTTTCAAATATAGTATCATTTTGGCTAACTATGTCTTTCATCCGTTAAATATGTAGGTCCTAACCTAAAAATAGATGCATGTAGGTTTAAATTAATTTGCCCAAGCCAACACTCAAAATAACCCAAATGAAGCTTCAAACATCAATATTGGAGTGATTAAAGTCAAAAGTTTTTTCCTCAAAATAGTTTTAATGGCTTCCAATAATAATCGTAATCACCAAAATTAATGATTTTCAACATCTAAACACTTCAAAAATCTTAGCAACTAGGAGAAGAATTCCAATTTCTTTTAGGTTGTGTTTCGTATGGAGAAAAATATTTTCTTGGAAAATAAGTTAATTTCTAACTCATTTTCTTCATGTTTGATTAGTGAACAAAAATATCTTTTATTTTTTTAAAGATATGTTATAATTTAAAATATTTTTTAAAATAAATATTGAATTTCCTTTTTTTTTTGGTGGTGGGTGGGTGAGGGTTAAAAGAAATGAAACTTTCAATTTTTTGGGGGAAAGGGGATTGTGATAGGGACGAGATAAAAAATATATTTTAACTTGAGATTGGAGGAGAGTTTTGAAAAATATTTTCTGGGAAGAAAGTTATTTTTCTTAAATTAAAAAAAGAAGTTAATTTGGAAAATATTTAAGCTAACCATGATAAATTGTTTGGATCGAATTAAACTTTCAAAAATCATGTGTTTGAAATTGAGTGTCGATCATTTGATTCTGAACTTTCTATTTAAGACAAATTTTCATCAGAGTATATTTGACCCTTTAAATTATTGTTTACAGTGACCTCTTTTAAAGATGTATGTAATGTAATAAAATGTTTTTTGAATTTTAATTTGTATAGTCTTAAATATATATGGCGTGTGCATGGTTTTAAATTAAAAAAAATACTAAATATAAAAATAATATTATTTCTGCAACAAATCAAAAACAATAATTTGTAAGATAAGGAGACGTAAATCAAAAATTTGTTTATTTGCATCAAGCTTTCGAGGGGCTCATTCAAGGCTTATTAGAACTATTACTCAACACAAAATAAGAGCTTTAGTTTGTAAAATTAGGTGTTGGACCTAACACACACTCCAAAAACTAGCTCAGAGGAAGGAGGATTGTTCAAACCTTATAAGGAGTCCACCCATCTCGTGCTTACTACGTAAAATTAAGTTTTGCGTCTAACTTACACTCCAAAAGCTAGCTCAAAGGGAGGAGGATTGTCCAAGCCTTATAAAAAGTCCACCTATCTCATTCAGGGGTAGCTCGACATTGTTAGAAAAAAGCAAGCGCCTTAGGCCCCAAATTTGAGTGGCCTCAACTTTTATTTTAGTTATAATAGGTTATAGATTTTTTTGAGAAAATTACCAAGTACTATTAACAATAAAAATTATTTACTTTATATAAATTTTTTTTATTAGAATAAGTTTGGTACATGTGGAGTATGATTATATGATCAATTCAAAAGAATTATCGAATGAAATCAATTATAATTATTTTTAAACAATTCTGCATTTCAAAGAGATAGAAGAATAAAATTCGTAAAAAAATATATTAATTTATCTTTTAAAATTTAAGGTCTCCATTCGATTTTCGCCTTAGGTCACTAATGTGCTTGAACCGCCCCTAATCTTATTAACCACCAATGTGAGACTTTTGTTATACTTCAACAACATAAATTAAAATAGAGAGAGTAATAATTTTGTGAGTACGTATAAATAAATTTAAAAAAAAATCTGTTATCTCAATTGTTTTACCTTGTACGCCATCGGAATAGACCAATGCTATTTTGTTATTAATTAAAAGGAGTAATCATGAATTTGAATATAAATATCTTATGTTATCATTAAAATGGAAATATTCATTTTGTACGTTGATATTTGATCCTTGCTAATTATTATATCAACCAAATTAGAGGACAACTTTCATTTAATTCATAAATAAAAACTTAACCTAGACATTTTGCTGTAAATTCATATTGAGACGAAACCATTATGTGATACTATTAATTATGCTTCCTAAAATTTAATTAAGAACAAACTTTATCTATTCCATCGTCAGACTTTTTGTTTAAACTTATATAGCATGTTATCCAAGTTAAGACCCTTTTTTTAATTATCGAAGGTAAACACTTTATGCAAAATTTAGTAAGTGGGTTACGTATACATGCATGTAACAAGAATGATTAAAGCCCTTCAAATTAATTGATATGAAAGTGTGTGGCATATTTTCTTGAGTTGGAACTATATTTTCCATTCACTTTTTTTTCCCTTTTATATACTCCAATTCATCACCCCATCCTTCTCGTAGGACCCATTTCTTCTTTTCGGAATCAAATTTTTTACTGAGTGAATTAAAATATGAAAAGTATTATATAAGTAAAAGTTACTGGATTCTATTTCTAGCTATGCCTTTGCAAAGGAGTACGTCAAAAGGGTTTCTATATCTATTATATATATCAAAATAATTTAGAGTCCGTTTGACCTAGCTGGAAAAAAATAGCTTTTAAAAAGTGCTGAAATTTATTTGAAAAATAAACAATTATGCGTTTGGATAAAGTGTTGTAGCTGAAAAGAAGTTGCTCATGTGTTTGACACATAAGTGTTGTTAAACACTTTTTTAACTGATTACTTTAAGATTTTTCTGTCTAAAAAATAAAATAAAGTAAAATAAATTTATATTTTAATTCAATATTAATACAAACTTATTATTTATGTAAATTTTATATACACAATTTATTTTTTATTTTAAAATATATAATTTGGATAGATCACATGAAAATTTTAAAATGTCATTTAATTTTGTTTATGAGTAATAGTTATTGTCTAGCATATTAATATTTTTCTGATATGATAAATTATTTATAAAAAGAATAGTGAAAGGAAAAAATATATATATATATGCGTTGAAAGAGAGTAACGATGGATAATAAAGTGTGGTAATAGAGAGTAATATAAAAAATATATTTAGGGTAATAAAATAATTTTGTTGGTCAAAGTAGACAACTTATAAGTTTAAGTTGCAAAATAAAAAGTTGGGGAGGGAGCTTTTAACTTTTAACTTATTTTAAACAATTTTTAACTTTTTTAAAACTAATTTAAAATTTGTCAAACACTTTTTTAAGCTAAAAAAAGCTTAAAAACTAGTTTGACCAGCTTTTACGCTAAGCCAAACAGGTTCTTAATCGCCATGTATAAATAATATAATTTTGTATTAGAATGGTTTCGACTGAACTGCCCTTCCGCGCTGTCCCCTAGCCCTACGGCCTACCTGACTCTGCCCTTGTTCTTATACAATTTAAAGCCATCAGAATCCTAACATGAGATTCGTTCAACCTTTTCCTTAAATCCATAGAGAGAGAAGAAGTTTAGACAGAGAGTCTGTCAAATTGCATGCCATGGAAAGTGTTGCAGAAAAGGAGCTGGATATCATCAGTAAGATTTTGAATCTTCAGTTCAAAGAAAAAACTTTTCTCCTTGTTCTTAAATGCTATAATACATAAAAAAATAAATATCTTTTTAACTTGAGTTCAGCTAATATCTATATACATGTGCTCTTCAACTTAGGGTGTGCATAAAAACCACTTGAATTTATATAAAGTTGAACCTATAGACATATA
This sequence comes from Solanum aculeatissimum, assembly GCA_038996855.1. Taxonomy (NCBI): domain Eukaryota; kingdom Viridiplantae; phylum Streptophyta; class Magnoliopsida; order Solanales; family Solanaceae; genus Solanum; species Solanum aculeatissimum. The sequence goes on from JBCEWC010009749.1 coordinate 13,057, forward strand.
TCAGCAGAGGCCAAATTTAGACATATATCAGGTATTCATATGATCACAGATAAGGACATATGTGCCTATATGTACAAGTTTAAGGGACACCCAGAATTAGAGATCACATATATCAGCGGAAGCCAAATTTTAAAATACGTGTATTATTTCTTTTTAAATTCCTTCACTAGTTACGTTCTAGTAGAAGGTAAGAGATGTTGCAGTCGTTGATAGGCAAATAACTTAGAGAAGATTTTAAACAATTTACATGACAGTCATCAATGTAGGGATCATGTTAGGACTTTTAAATACTTTACATTTTAACCTTTAAGAAATTTATAATAAGGTCAGTGGAAGGATTCATATATAACATAACCAATACCAACTTGTTTGGGATAGTAACACAATTAATGTTCTACCATAAAGATTTACCTTGTAATTGACAAGATCACATGAATACCTTTTTTACATCATTAACTTATTAGAATCTGTTCATGTTGATGATGCAGAAAGACGCTAGCTAATTTAGAATCTTTTTGCTTATTATTCACAGATGTCCAAGAAGAAACTGATCCAAATACGACGAAGATGGATGCTCTAATGGTTAAACCTGAATCATTGACGACTCCAAAGGCCGTTAATAAGTACAAGAAATGGCTGGAGATAGGCATCCACACCTTCATTGTCCTTGCTAGCCAGTCAGTAGCTACAATACTTGGAAAGTTGTATTACGACAAAGGCGGAAACAGTACCTGGTTGGTTTCACTTACTGAAACTATTGGTTTTCCCATTCTCCTAATTCCCATGATCCTTAATTATTGGACCAAAAATAATAAAGAAGAAGAAGAAGGAAATATTTTTCATGACTCAAAATCTCCTTGTATAATGGTCAAGTTATCTATCTATGTCTTTCTTGGCTTTCTAATTGGAGGAGGCTGTGGTTTACTTTCAATTGGCCTTTTATATCTCCCAGCCTCAACTTTTTCTCTAATTTCCTCAACTCAATTAGCCTTCAATGTGTTGTTCTCCCTCTTCATGAGACTAGAAAAAATTACCCCTCTCATCGCCAATTCCATCGCCCTCCTCACCATTTCCTCCCTTCTCCTAGCGTTACAACCCGACGATTCGTCAAACAAAACGTCGTCGTCCAAGCATCATTACGCAATTGGATTTATATGCACGCTGATTGCCTCAGCCGGTTTCGGTTTACTATTTTCCTTAACAGAACTCATGTTCAGAAAAATCCTGAAGAAGAATACGTTGAGAGAAATCATGGACGTTATCGTCTGTCAGTCCTTCTTCGCCACGTGTATAATTCTGATTGGCTTATTCGCTAGTAAAGACTGGAAGGACTTGAAGGTCGAGATGCATAATTTCAAGCTTGGGAAATTGTCTTATGTTATGATATTATTTTGGATCAGTGTGTGTTGGCAGCTATATACATATAGTCTACTTGGCTTGATTATGAAAGTGTCTGCCGTGTTTGCAAATGTGATTACTACGTTGGCTGCGCCGCTGATTCCGATTCTGTCTGTGATTGTCTTTCATGACAAGATGAGTGGGGTGAAAGCAATCTCAATTGTTTTGGCTATTTGGGGATTTGCTTCATATGCTTATCAGCAGTACCTTGATGAGCAAAACCAAAAAACTAATCAAGTTTTGAGAAACTGTCCTCAAAGTGGTTCATGTGCAAAAGAAAATTCTACATTAATTAGCTAGCTAGCTCCAGACTCTAGGCTGTTATTATTCTAAAATAAATTTAACATCTTATAATTCGAATCAATCTTCAATTAGTACAAGGGACAAATATCAATAGAAAAGTGTGACTTTTTCAGTTTTTCCAAAAACTAAGGTGTTTTGGCTATGAAAATCATGAGTGTTTAAAAGTTTTTATTTTTAAAGTGAGAAATAATATTTATAAATTAAAGTTATTTTTATTTTTTGTGAGTAATTTGGAGTGATCCTTATGAAACAACAACATATCCGGTGAAAATCTCACAAGTGAGGTCTGGAGAAGAAAAAATATAAGCAAACCTTATCACTACCTTATAGAGATAGAAAAATTGTTTCCAAAAGACTCTCATTTCAAAAAAATCATCCCCAAAAGCATACTAGATATGAAACGACCAAAATGGGGAGTGTTACTTTTTAAATTTCTGAAAATTCGACAATTCAACTTCAAATTAAATTTTATAATTTTAAGGTCAAAGTTCAACTGTAAAAAAAAATCATGACCAACTACAACTTGTTAAATCTCATTATGTATGAGAATCAACTTTTATCAATCGAAAGTCAAGACCTTGTTATAACTCCTTTCGTAATTAATTTTTTTTTTATATATTTTAATTTCTAATTAATTTAAGATCAAAGCTTACTAGTACCCAACCTTATTATACATGGGCTAACACCCACGAAAAACTACCTAAATCGCCTGTTTCTTGTTCCTTGACCCATAAAATACTACCAGGCCATATACAACCTCGGCTGGCCACCTGAGACTCTTTACTGACTCATTACAGACCCCTCGGTATAATTTTTTTGAAATATTGGACATGAGCCCCAGGCAACGGTAGGAACCGTGGGCTAACACCCACGAAAAACTGCCCAAATCGCCAGTTTCTTATTCCTTTGCCCAAAAATACTACCAGACCATATCCAACCTCGGCGGGCCACTTGAGCCTCTTACCTGACTCGTTACAGACCACTCGATATAATTTTTTGGGAAAGTTGGCCCCGAGCCCCGGGCAACGCCAGCAACCGTGAGCTGACACCCACGAAAAACTGTCCAAATTGCCTATTTCTTGTTTCTTGGCCCATAAAATACTACCAGGCCATATCCAAACTTGAGGGGCCACCTGACCTCTTGCCTGACTCGTTACAGACCCCTCGGTGTAAGTTTTTGGGAAAGTTGACCCCAAGACCTGGGCAGCGCCAGGAATCGTGGGCTAACACCCACGAAAAACTGTCCAAATCGCCTGTTTCTTGTTACTTGACCCATAAAATACTACCCGACCATATCCAACCCCGGCGGACCACCTGAACCTCTTGCCTGGTTCGTTACAGATCCCTCGGTGTAATTTTTTAGGAAAGTTGACACCGAGCCCTAGGCAGCGCCAGGAACCGTGGGTTAACACCCACGAAAAACTGCCCAAATAGCCAGTTACTTGTTCCTTGGCCAATAAAATACTACCAGACCATATCCAACCATGGGGGTCCTCTTGGGCCTCTTGCCTGGCCTGTTACAGACCCCTCGATATAATGTTTTGGGAAAGTTGACCCCGAGCCCAAGGTAGCGTCAGGAACCGTGGGCTAACACCCACAAAAAATTGCCCAAATCGATTGTTTCTTGTTTCTTGACCCATAAAATACTACCAGGCCATATTCAACCCCGAAGGGCCACCTTGCCCTTTTGCCTGTCTCGTTACAGACCCATCGGTATAATTTTTTGGTAAAGTTGGCCCCGAGCCCTGGACAATGATAGGAACCACGGGCTTACACCCACGAAAAACTGCCCAAATGGCCAATTTCTTGTTCCTTGACCCATAAAATACGACCAGGCCATATCTAACCCCAACAGGGCACCTGGGCCTCTTGCCTGGCTTGTTGTAGATTCCTTGATATAATTTTTTAGTAAATTTGGTCCTGAGCCCCAGGCAACGCCAGGAACCGTGGGCTAACACCCACGAAAAACTATCCAAATTGCCTGTTTCTTATTTCTTGGCTCATAAAATACTATCATGCAATATCCAACCCCGGCGGGCCACCTGAGCCTCTTTCCCGGCTTGTTACATATTACTCAGTAAAATTTTTTGTGAAAGTTCACCTCGAGCCCCAGGTAGCGCTAAGAATCATAGCCTAACACCCACGAAAAACTGCCAAATTGCCTGTTTCTTATTCCTAGGACCATAAAATACTAGCAGACCATAACCACCCTCGGCAAGCCACCTGGGTCTCCTGCCTGACTCATTACAAACCCGTCGGTATAATTTTTTAGAAAAGTTGGCCCCGAGCCCCGGGCAGCGCCAGGAATCGTGGGCTAACACCCACGAAAAACTGCCTAAATTGTCCGTTTCTTGTTCCTTGACCCATAAAATACTACCAGATCATATCCATTCTTGGAGGGCCACCTGGGGCTCTTGCTTGGATCATTACAGATCACTCGGTATAATTTTTTTGGAAAGTTAGCCCTGATCCCTGGGCAGCGCCAGGAATCATGGGCTAACACCCATGAAATATTGCCCAAATCGTCTTTTGCTTATTCTTTGGCCCATAAAATACTATCAGGTCATATCCCACTCCGCTGGGCCACCTGGCCCTCTTGCCTGACTCATTACAGACCCCTCGATATAATATTTTGGGAAAGTTGGCTTCGTGCAGCGCCAGGAACCGTGGGCTAACACATATGAAAAACTACTCAAATCATCTGTTTCTTGTTCCTTAGCCCATAAAATACTACTAGGACATATCCAACCCCGGCCGACCGCTTGAGCCTCTTGACTTGCTCGTTACAGACCCCTCGGTATAATTTTTTAGAAATGTTAGCCTCGAACACAGAGCAGGGCTAGGAACCGTGGGATAACACCCTTGAAAAACTGTCCAAATAGCTTGTTTCTTGTTCCTTGGCTCATAAAATACTACCATGCAATATTTGACCCCGGCGTGCCACCTGAGCCTCTTGCCTAGCTTGTTGTTGACCCCTTGGTATAATCTTTTGGGAAAGGTTGTCCGGGCAATGCAAGGAACCGTGGGCTAACACCCATGAAAAACTACCCCAAATCATCTGTTTCTTTTTCCTTGGCCCATAAAATACTAACAGGCCATATCCAACCCCGGAGGGCCACCTGGGCCACTTGCCTGGCTCGTTTTAGACCTCTCGATGTAATTTTTTGGGAAAGTTGTCCCCGAGTCCCGGGTAGCGCCAGGAACTGTGGGCTGACATCCACAAAAAAGTGTCATAAATGTCTATTTCTTGTTCCTTGTCCCATAAAATACTACCAGACAATATCCAACATCGGCATGCCACCTGGGCTTCTTGCCTGGCTCGTTACAGAGTTGTCGATATAATTTTCTAGGAAGGTTGGCCCCAAGCCCTGGTCAGCGCTAGGAACCATGAGTTAACACCCAAGAAAAATTGCCCAAATTTGCTATTTCTTGTTCCTTGGCCTAGGGCTGCGTATCGGGTGATTCGGTTTGATTTTGAATATTATCAGTTTTTCTTATTGGTTATCGATTTGTAGATAAGTTAAACCATTAAGGAAACGTTAAGATATCAATTTATCGGTTAATGGTTTATCGGTTCTTGACCTTTATCGGTTCGGTTATCGGGTAAACCATTAACAATTAAATTTTTAAAGTTG